>NDXB01003483.1:0-12207 GCA_002631895.1 Agapornis roseicollis | reverse complement strand
CCTTCCCACATCCACCAGGCAGGTCACCTGATCATAAAAGGAAATCAGGTTGGTCAAACATGATCAGGGCTTACAAAGAGTCAAGGCTTTTTCTGCTCCCCATCCCACCAGTGAGTAGGCTGGGGATGCACAAGGAGTTGGAAGGGGACACAGCCAGGACAGCTGACCCCAACTTGCCAAAGGGATATTCCATACCTGTTATAGTTTGAACCCAGCCAGGCAGCACGTTCACCCACTCAACCCCTCCTTCCTGCCCCCCCCTTCTTTTCCTCCCCACTCCAGAGGAGTGGGAGGGAAAATGGGCCGAAGAACTCCCACTGGTCAGATAACAACAGTCCAGTAACCAAGGTACAACACAAATCACTATCGCTATCACCAACAATAATAACAATGACAAAGAAAACAAGGGAAGAGGGTACGATACCACCCGCCGAAAACGAGCTCGACCGGGAAGTTCCCCCTCCTTCCGGGTAACTCCCAGTTACCTCCTGGGCATGACGTGCTATGGTATGGAATACCTCTTTGGTCAGTTTGGGTTCTGTCCCTCCTTCCTCCCAGCCCCCCTTCTCCCCGGCAGAGCATGAGGCTCACAAAGTCCTTGGTCAGGGCAAACATCGCTCAGCAACAACCAAAAACATTGGCCTTATCAGCCTTGTTCCCAGGCTAAGTCAAAACACCAGCTACTAAAGAGAAGAAAAACTGACTGCAACTGCTGAACCCAGGACAATACCACAGGACATCATGCTCAGTGATAAAAGGCTGAGTGATGAAGAAAGAAGGGTGGAATGTTCAGAGTGATGGTGTTATGTGTGTTGAAGCCCTGCTTTCCTGGAGATGGCTGAACAGGTTCCTGACAAGAAGTGGTGAAATATTTCCTTGTCTTGCTTTGCTTGTGTGCACAGGTTTTGCTTTACCTATTAAACTGCATTTATTCCAGCCCAGGAGTTTTCTCACTTATACCTTTCCCAATTTTCCCTCCCATCCCACCATGGGAGGAGTGAGTGAGTGAGTGTCTGGGTGCGGCTGATTTGCCAGCTGGTGTTAAAATATGGCAGTCCTTTTTGGCTCTTAGTATAATGCTCATGTTACATATCTGACATACTATTGCAACATAGAATCATATCATCACACCAAACCATGTCACCCAAGACTCTGTCCAGCCCGGCCTTGAACACCACCAGGGATAGAGCACTCACAACTTCTCTGGGCAATCCATTCCAGCACCTCACCACCCTAAAAGGAAAGAACTTCCTCCTGTTTAAGTTTTAAGCTATTACCCCCTGTCCTATCATTACAGTCCCTAATGAAGAGTCTCTCCCCAGCATCCCTAGAGGCCCCCTTCAGATACCAGAAGGCTGATATGAGGTCTCCACGCAGCCTTCTCTTCCCCAGGTTCGACAGCCCCAACTCTCTCAGCCTGTCTTCATATGGGAGGTGTTCCAGTTCCCTGATCATCCTCGTGGCCCTCCTCTGGACTTGTTCCAACAGCTCCATGTCCTTGTTATGTTGTAGACATCAGAACTGCACACAATACTCCAGGTGAGGTTTTACGAGAGCAGAGCAGAAGGGCAGGATCACCTCCTTCGTTTGACCTCCTGGTCACGCTCCTTCGATGCAGCCCAGGACATGGTTGGCTTTCTGGGCTGCAAGCGCACACTGCAGTCGGCTCATGTTCATATTCTCATTGACCACCACCCCCAAGTCCTTCTCCACAGGGCTGCTCTCCAACTCTCCTCTGCCCAACCTGTAGCTGTGGCTGGGATTGCTCCAACCCAGCTGTAGGACCTTGCACTTGGCATGGTTAAACTTCATCAGGTTGGCATCAGCCCACCTCACAAGTGTGTCAAGGTCCCTCTGGATGGCATTCCTTCCCTCCGGTGTATCCACCAAACCACACAGCTTGGTGTCATCGGCAAACGTGCTGAGGGTGCACTCAATCCCACTGTCCGTGTCCGCGACAAAGATGTTAAACAAGACTGGTCCCAACACTGACCACTGAGAGACACCACTCTTCACTGGCCTCCAGCCGGACACTGAGCCATTGACCACCACTCTTTGCATGCGGCCATCCAACCAGCTCTTTATGCACCGAGTGCCCCACCTATCAAATTGATGTCTCTGCAATTTAGAGACAAGGATATTGTGTGGGTCAGTGTCAAACGCTTTGCACAAGTCCAGGTAGATGATGTCAACTGCTCTACCCCTGTCCATCAGTTCCATAGCCCCATTGTAGAAGGCCACCAAATTGGTCAGGCAGGATTTCCCCTTAGTGAAGCCATGCTGGCTGCCACCAAGCACCTTGTTGTTTTTCATGTGCCTTAGCATGGCTTCCAGGATAATCTGCTCCAAGATTTTTCCAGGCACAGAGGTGTGACTGACTGGTCTGTAGGTCCCTGTGTCATCCATTTTCCCCTTCTTGAAAATGGGGGTTATATTTCCCTTTTCCAGTCTTCGGGAACTTCACCTGACTGCCATGATTTTTCAAATATGATGGCCAGTGGCTTAGCAACTTCATTTGCCAGCTCCTTCAGGACCTGCAGTACTTAGTATATATAATGAAAGATACATAGATATAATACAGTCTCTTGAACCATCTGTACTAATTGATTGTCCCTAAGTAGCTTGAGATGTGGCATTATGCTGTTCAGACCTCCCTGTTTTAGGTAGTGCATTTGCAGATGGGTAAAAGAGAAACTATTTGCTTTGAAGGGAGGGTAGGAGGTCTCATCCCTTGTGAAAGCTATTTAAAAATTAAAAGGCATTAAACTGATATTGTCGCCAATGAAATTTTAACTAATGAACAAGCTTTCAAAACTTCTTTCTTGCCTACTGTAATATATTAGCTAAAGTTTAATGGGTTTAGTCTGGCTCTTCTTTGTAAAAATTAGACATTAGTATCATGCAGATAATGAAGTCCACTTCCAAATCTATTTAGTGCATCTATTCTATTTGCTAAAAGTATTGATTTGTTGTTATTGATGATATTGAGGTGAGATTTAAAAAAAAAAAAACCAAGAACAAACCAAACAACACAAAACCAACAAAACATTAGGCAAGGGATTTTTATTGCATATGCAATAAAATTTAAATGAATGTTATATTTCTATGTCCAAAGTTGTATTCCATAAACTTTTTGTTTTATCTGAATTCCTAAACCTGGATGTATGTGAACTCTTAGAAAGTCTCATTGTCAGAGTTAAAAACCCACTTTTCATACCCATTTCTACATCTAGTCATGCTCAGAGATGCGTAGCTTGTAGTAAGGCAGCAAAACAACTGAGATTGAGAAATTGAGCAGTGTGATACCTTTGCCTGCTGGAGGATCTGTACTGAGCAAGTACTAACATTGACTACAACACAAACACTTCCACATCATCCACTCTTTGTAGCACAATTTGTTCTATGAGAAGCAGAGTAGCGGTGCCTGATAGCCTAAATATATGAGGAACTGTGCCCTATGTACCTTGCATTCTCAACTGTCATAACCCAAACTCCACTGTAATTCTAATGACAAACTCCAGCTTGCAGAGAAGGACCTGGGGATTGTGACTGACAGGATGGTAAGCAATAGCCAGCAGTGTGATCTTATGGGAAAGAAGGCCAACAGTATCTTGGGCTGTATGAGGAAGAATGTCATGAGCAGGCCAAGTGAGGTTATTGTTTTGGTACTCAGCAGGTTGGGTCAGTTAAGTCCTTTTCTAGCACTGGCCTGTAGGCTGAGGCTACAGCTATGATAGTGAGCTGAGCCGTGCTGGGACCTGTTCCTTGTGCCAGTTGGCATAGATAGGCCACATCCATGCCACTAAATTCTTCTACCCTTCAAAACAAGATATGCTGCATGCAGAATTTCTATTAAGGATGGTTCCTGGTCCATTGTAGCCCACAAACTTTCCAGAAACTGTTTGGGAAAATGAGGTTTGCCCAGCAACAGTGCTGTGCCAGGGACTGTTGTAGTAATTAAACAGTCCAGATGGTTGGCACTATTTAGCTTATGGATACTGTAGTGGAACAGATGTAGTCTCAAATACAAATTTATCTTATGTAATTTAAAGACCACAGCCTAAACTGACCACATAAGCTTCCCTTAACCTAAATGGGGCAATGGTAGATTAATCTCATTTTAGGTGATATCCTGTTCTCACCACTGATTATGGTGCAATTTAAGGTGATTATCTTAGATCAGAAAACTAGTTTTAGCCTGTTAATCAGGGAGGAGTTACATGCTTAAGCACACATTGTTGAAGAATATTCAGCTGTCAGAGGTGGGATGGATGCTTTGTGAGGGTTTAAAAAGCAGACAGATCCTTAACTTCTATGCAGTCTTCCACAACCATTGCTTAGTAACAGATTCTAGTGAATTTTATCTTGGGCTGAACAGGAACCAGGAGTAAAAATATATCACAGAACACTGTTAATCTGTCTGCCTTTGAGAAGCTGCACAGCTAAAAAATAATGGCTTCAATCAAATTTGGTTAATTTTAAGTGCAGAACCTAGTTATGTGAATTAATCTGTTAGTCTTGAATAAGCAGTAACAGAAAAAAGTATTTATTACATTGGTCTGCCTCCCAGTGAAATTCCATCCATGAATTCAGGATTGCCTGATTGTGCAGAACAAAACCTAGTAACAAATTTATCTTTGCATGTCACATGCTCATTTTGTAAAGCAGAAAGAATGAGCCCTCAAAATACGAGCATGTCTTCTTAACAAACAACAGCCTGTAAAGGCAGCTTGTCCACAGGTGCAGAGAGCTGATCCTATCTTGTGAAATGGTTTTAGAATGTTTCCAGGGACCTCATGGCAAGTCAATAAGTGTGATGATATAGGTAACTATATAAATATAAATAATTCAATTTCTGTTTTAAATCACTGGGTAAAACATTGTGATTTCAAGGAGCAGATCCGGGTTCTCAGTTCAGTAAGTGTCTGGAAAATGACAGAATTGTTATGGATAGCTAAACTCACCGACGTGGAAGATCTGACATGTGCACACTGTTGCTACCTGATGCTAGAAGTAATACCAATTCTCTTTTTCTGTCAAGATATCATGTTTGAAAAAAATGACTAATTAGTGAAGATTTTATGCAGCTTGTCTGGAAGAGAGTTGGAATAAATTCTTGTCTTGAGCAATTAATTGAAATTGGGAGTGATACCATATGTAAATATGATTTCACTCTATTAATTAGAATCCTTAATTACTTTGATCAGAGACCTCATTATACCACTTCTGGAAATTAATGGAAGAAGAGAAAAAATAAAGATATTGAAAAGGCCACTTGTTTAAATATCAAACTCCTTTAATTTTTTTTTTCTTGGTGGTCCTTATAGCATTGCATAAAAGCTTTATTGGATTCAGAGCTGAACTCCTGGGGAAGTTTATTTTATGCCTGAACCCTACTGAACCCAGAATAAATTTTTTCAATGTATGTTATTGTTGGTTTGCTATTTCCCTTAGCAAAAGCAGCACATCAAAGCATTTTTTAACTTATAGTATCAACAGAGTGAATAGTTCTGCAGGTGAGTCAGGGTTTCAGGGTCTCATGATCTGTATTTAGCTCTTGTCAGTCAAAAGTTTCTTTTAACACTTAGATTAGCTACTTAGTATTTCTGTGCTCCAGTTTACCTCCTGTGTAAAAAGATAACAATAGCTTTCTCCCTTCTGTTCACCTGACTTGTCAAGTTAGAATAAAATGACAAGCATAGCACACTTGCACAGAAGTTCATACAGTGGATTACAGCAGTCTTGCCTGGAGAAAGGTAGGGCAGAGGCTTGTTGTACAACATCGTACACAAACGGCCAACAGGGTAGGAAGCTAAATAGATGACTGCTTCATTATCTGTGATAGTGATATTTTAGTGAAGATATAGAGTGCCTTAACAGTTTCTATATGTATAGCTGTGTATCTTATGGAAAATCCTAGCATAGGTTGACAATATGTGCACAGAGGATAGCAGCCATTCTAAAGATGTAATTACCTAAATCCATCTTTATGTGCATCTGTGTGGTGAATATTGCTTAATAGGATGGGAAGAAGAAAGATATCTTTGTTCTATAAAAACAAGCAAAACCAGAAGTATTTCTACTCTTTTGTATAGAGCAGAAATATATATATATTGTCTTCACAATACTGAAAGCAGTAGCATACCTTTTTCAATTGTGTTCTTGTTCTCTTCAGCTGCTACTTGTGTTATCCATCTCACTGACCACTTTTCTTTTCTTAAAAAAATCTGTGCCTCCCTTATATCCACCTTACAAAGGTTTGTAATCCAGTTCTGCATTTTAATGAGGTGATCTATGGACACTTGGAAGCTTGCTGCTGAATGCAGTCAGCAGTAATGAAAAGTCTTGAAGAGTAACCTACAGTAGCACAGGTTTTTAAGCTCTATGGAATTAAATATTTCTTGTTACTATGACATTAGACCAGACATTAGCCAGTTCTTTTTCTGTTGTGATCACAGCAGTCATGTTTGTATTTCCTGTTATTCTGAAATATTCCTGAGGCTTATATACTTTTGCTAAAGCATATGAAAGAGATATTTTTATTACTTTGCCTCTCAAGTGGCAAATATGTGGTCATGCTGGGAAGAAGAAAAGGTAAAGACTGAATTTTATTTTTGAGTGAATTTATATAACAGGCTTAAAACCTAATCCCCAGCACACCAGATATCAATAAAATGTCTTAAAGATGGACAGCTTGGGGTTTTTTGACTTCTTCATAAAATGCATTATATTTATTATATGTGATCAGACAGAACAAAACAACTGCCAATGTCAAACACCAGCTGTGCTCCATCATCTTGAATTTCACCAGACATCCTTCAGTCATTAATTCTGTAATGTTCTGATTGTACTTTGAAACTACTAGATAGCAAACATGTGTCTAGGTTAAGATATTTAATCCAGAGAAGACTAGTCTCATAATTTGGGTTTAAGACCTTGAACAAATTCTTTGCCTTTCTTTGTCTCAATTGTCCATTAGTTGGAAGGGATCCTGAAATAGGTACGGAATCTTAGGGGCTTACATTTAAAAAAAATTAGTTTGTTTCAGTCAGTGTTTTTCAGCTTTTGCTAGCTTGCCAGCAACAGTACTTGGGTAGCAATGTGCTGCCAGCAACGTCTGACGTTGCTCTGCCTAAGTGTATTTCAGCTTTACTAGCAACAGCTTCTTTGGTCTCTGGTATTGTTGGAGTATCATATTGCCTATAACATATTGCCTATAAACTATACTGAGAATTATTAGTAAATGTGAATTTGCATTGTGCTCGTCTGACACTATGCCCTTTAGAAACATGAGGGAAAAATCCCTGGTTTGGTATACAGAAAAAAAACCCAACCCTCTAAGGAAATGACAGATTTTTAGAATCATCAGATTAGTGATGAACAGAATTCAAGCACTCTTTTGGAGGAGCCAGGGAGAGGGGAATGGGAAAGTATTCAAAGCAAAACTCAAGTAGGTGTAATTAGTGTCAAGTGTTCTTGCTTCATTGCTATGTAGTCTGCCTGATTAGAGTTTACTTAAAATATTTTATAGTATTTTCACTTTTTGCCCCAAATTTTTATTTTGTTTGAAGTCAGTGCAGATTTTATAACCTGCACTTAGTATGGATGCAATAATTTACCACAATGTGCATTTCTCTGTTTTCTATTAACACCTTCAATGCAGATGTACCTCTCTATGCAGTGCTTAAATGCTTTTAACTATGCTTAACTTGGTTATACCTGACCACATCTCTAAGTATTTTGCTGAAGGGGAAAATATTACAGAAGCACAGAATGGTTTGGGTTGCAAAGGACCTTAAAGATCATGTAGTTCCAACCCCCCTGCCATGGGAAGGGACACCTCCCACTAGACCACATTGCTCAAAGCCCCATCTAACCTGGCCTTAAACATTTCCAGGCATAGGGCCTCCACAGCTTCTCTGGGCAACCTGTGCCAGTGTCTCACCATCCTCATAGTGAATTTCTTCCTAATGTATAATATAAATCTCCCCCCTACTAGTTTAATGATAATCACCTTGTCCTGTTACTGCATCCCCTCTCCAGCATTCTTGTCAGCCCACTTTAGGTACTGGAAGCTGCTCTAAGGTCTCCCAAGAGCCTTCTCTTTTGCAAGCTGAACAAGCCCAATTCTATCAGCCTGTCTTCATAGGAGAGGTGGTCCATTCCTCTGGTCACCTTCATGGCCCTCCTCAGGACCTCACTCCAGCAGATTCACATCCCTATTGTGTTGAGGGCGCCAGAGCTGGGTGCAGTACTCCACTTACAGTTGAGTGAAGATGGTTCAATAGTTAATACCACTCCTAAGGATTATTTCATTCTTTTCTCTTTATCCTGCAACAGGCTTTGTCTCACACCCTCAGGCCTTGATGCACGTAAAGTTAAACAATTTGAGTGTTGTAAGGTTTACTAGGAATTCTAGTGATGTGATCCTCAAAACTACAGTCTAGTCTGTTAGCAACCTTATTTTTCCCTATTAGGGATACTGCAAATCCAATCCAGCAAAAACATGGGAGCACTAGCATCAGTTTGTGACTTCTGTAATTATAGTTGTACATGTATGTGTATATACATATATAAAAAGTAAATGCATTTTTTATCTGCATGCTCATATGTATATTTATTGGTTTAACCCACATACATAAAACCTTTTCTATGTGTTTATATACAAATATATTGGAAGTTTAGGTATTAATTTTTAGCCTTTACCAGTGTGTAAGCATTACAAATCAGCATGCATCCCTGTATTCAAATTTGAGTATGTAAAATATCTCATTGATTCAAAAGACTTTTTCCTCTCCTGGATTTTAGTGACTGCCAGCAGCTTCATCTCATCAACAGACTGTGAATACTGTTTATCAGATTTAAGACATAATACAGAATATTACTATGTCTGTTAGCAACTGGACAACTTGACTTTGGTCAGTCTCAAGTTGAAAAGATCCAGTAATCAAGTCTCGTTTCCCATATAATGCAAAAAACTCCTTTCACTGTTTTTTCCACTTTGTCCAACTTAGTGCCTTTCATAAGGGCTTAGAAAATTTTGCATTTCAAAAAAGACTTTAAAGATAAGAAAAGATAACTTGCAAACATAAAAATTCCAGGATGAGACCTTAATTTACCTTTTCTTTCATAGGTTTTTTTCATTTTGTAGTTTTTAATGTTCAGTAAATTACTTTTTCCTGTTAATAGCACAAAGTGGGGAATGTCAACATCCCCCACAGTACAGAAGATACTATATAAAACCATATAAAATCAAATCAGCTTCTTGTTTTTAATATGGATTATAATCATTAAGGTAAAATCAAAGTTACAAGAAAATAAAACTTTTCTTCATTTAGATGTTTCTGCCTCCCTACTCAGTGGTCAAGGGCAAACCTGAAGGATTTCTTATCTGGTCTGGAAATCTATGCCTAGAGAGCATGGGATAACTTGGATTTTTCTGGGAGGCCATCAGCATGTGTGAATCTGTAGATCAGCTGTCCAGATGTATCTCTGGAGTTCTCCTGGCTTCTGCTTGTTTTCCTGTATGTGTATGAGGGCAGAGATTGGTGTTACACCTAAGGCAGTGCTCCCTGTTTCCAGCAGTTTGTCAGATACAGTTTACTGTGGAAAATCAAGTGAAATATTGTCACTAGGAAGTACAGGCTCAAACAGGACAGCTTAATTACCTTCAGCAAAATGTGCGAAGATGCCCTAGAATGACTCTGCTGTTGTTGATGCTTTTGACACTTCAGTTTTGTAAGAGGAGGAAAAGTTTGCTTGATGAATATAGATTAATGTGTGGTTATGAGGATGTCAGAAGTCACATTCCTACCTCCAAGAAAAATTGCTGTGGTTAGAAAAGAAGGGTTAGAAACATTTAGGAAGTTTGGGTCTGTTTCTAGAAATGCTTTTAGTTTTGTAAAACAAGGTTACTTGCTAAGTTATGTTGTGCCTCTAAGAGAGCATTAAGAAACAGTAAGGAAAGAAATAATTTTATCTAAAATAGAATCATACAACTATTTCAGTGGGACGAGACCTTTAGATATTATCTAGTCCAATTCATCAATGCAGGATGTAAGTATTCAGTGCTCTAATTAGCTAAATAAAATTAGTCTGGGAAATTAAAAATAAATAAATGCATGATGTAGATAATATAAGATATAAAAGATAAGGAGGTATGCCTGCTGCTGTTTATTGATACCAGGAGATCCATTTTGCCAGGCTGTGTTATGCATGGAGACAATAAAGAAGTTGCTAACTAATTTTGTCTGTTACCATGTGTTGTACATGTTTAAATGTAAGTATCTTATATCACATTCTGCTCTGACAAGCCCAAGACTTCTGTGACAAATTCTTCAGTGTCTGTTCAGGGATGTACATAACAATGTAGCATGTTTATTTATTCCTGTTCAACCTGAAGCTAACTCCATAATAAGTACTATGAAGTTATTCATTGCCTACCTACTTCATTCTTAATTGCCAGTCACTTTATTTCCAGATCTGAAGTTACACTTCCAAATCATATGACTTGCCTTATCAGTTATAGATATGTAAAATAAAATACGGCCAATAGGGTTGGCTTTAACTTAAAGAAATAATTATTATTTTAGTACATTAATCATAGCCCCTGTTAAATCTGCCACCCTTTTACTGAAGAAGAATGATAGACCTCACTTGTGTTCATATCTTTGATGAGATAATAAACTGTACTTTTCCCAACCTGGCAACACCACAAGAGGCTTGTTACATTTCTGTCAGGTTGGCTATTCAACTTACTCACAGGGTCACCTTTTTTAATTTTAATATATATGCCAGAACATTGCACTTTTTCAAAATACAAAACTTTTACTAAAGGAGGGGAAAAATAAATGATATGTGTTTATAGGTATTACATTGCAATAGAGAGATGTTGTTGCTTTTTTTACACAGTATCACACTGTACTTTCAGATATTTAAAGTTTGCAGGATATGTAGTATGTTACTGAAATAGTTACAAGCACTCAGTAAATCAACCTGTTGTCTCCAGTTCTCTAACAAGCTTCTAGTGTATCAGAAAAGCCTTCTTATTGATTGCCCTTTTGTAACTGTGACTACGTCTGCACCTTTTTTATATTGTTTCTTTGCATTTGCCATTTAAATAACAGTGTACAACAATGAAAACTCACAAGACAACAAAATACATTCCATTCCAGCATCTCACCACCCTAACAGGAAAGAATTTCTTCCTTATATCCAATCTAAACCTCTCCTGTTTAAGTTTGAACCCGTTACCCCTTGTCCTGTCACTACAGTCCCTAATGAAGAGTCCCTCCACAGCATCCCTATAGGCCCCCTTCAGATACTGGAAGGCTGATATGAGGTCTCCACACAGCCTTCTCTTCTCCAGGTTCGACAGCCCCAACTTTCCCAGCCTGTGTTCATATGGGAGATGCTCCAGTTCCTTGATCATCTTTGTAGCCCTCCTATGGACTTGTTCCAACAGCTCCATGTCCTTGTTATGTTGTAGACATCAGAACTGCACACAATACTGCATGCAATACTGCACACAATACTGCTCTCACGAGAGCAGCGTAGAGGGGCAGGATCACCTCCTTTGATCTCCTGGTCACGCTCCTTTTGATGCAACCCAGGATATGGTTGGCTTTCTGGGCTGCGAGCGCACACTGAAGCAGGTTCATGTTCATTTTCTCATCGACCACCACCCCCAAGTCCTTTTCTGCAGGGTTGCTCTCAATCTCCTCTTCGCCCAACTTGTAGCTGTGGCTGAGATTGCTCCGACCCAAGTGGAGGACCTTGCACTTGGCATGGTTAAACTTGATGGGGTTGGCATCAGCACACCTCACAAGTGTGTCAATGTCCCTCTGGATGGCATTCCTTCCCACCAGCGTATCCACCAAACCACACAGCTTGGTGTCATCGGCAAACTTGCTGAGGGTGCACTCAATCCCACTATCCATGTCAGCGACAAAGATGTTAAACAAGACTGGTCCCAACACCGACCCCTGAGGGACACCACTCATCACTGGCCTCCAGCCAGACACTGAGCCATACAGTGGCTCAGTGGCATACGCACAACTCTTTGCATGCGACCATCCAACCAGTTCTTTATGCACCTATCAAATTGATGTCTCTCCAATTTAGAGACAAGGATGTTGTGTGGGTCAGTGTCGAACGCTTTGCACAAGTCCAGGTAGATGATGTCAACTGCTCTACCCCTGTCCATCA
>NDXB01003482.1:83657-101543 GCA_002631895.1 Agapornis roseicollis | reverse complement strand
TTTTTTTTTTTTTTTTTTTTTTTTACCCTTGTGGTGTAAGTTCAGGTAAAGCTCTCCCTGACAGTTTAAACAGATGACCACAGCAGGGGAAGGGCTGGAGGTACAAAAATGCAAAGGAGGTAAAGAAATGCATATGGAATGGTAGCTGAAGTGCTGCCAGAAGGAAATGAGACTTCCAGAATTAATACTAAATGCAGCCAAGAAATAACTGTGAAATGGAAGAACTCTTGCTTGAGAGGGATTGCTTGCTTTACTGATGGCACATGAATAGATTTAGTTACCTGCAAATACAATGAGTGTTAAGTAATTGCAGCTGGTTAGGTATATCCCTGTATAAACTATTTTTCACAGTACCCTGTTTGTTACATCTGTTTCTGGTGGATTATTATCTTTTTGTTGATTCTTACTGCACTTATTTTCTAAAGAGTATGTAGTAAAGCTTTTCATATATACATTAGTCAACACTTTTCCTGACAGTTTTTTTAAAGCTGTAAGGAGTTGCATTGAAGATATCTCAGTATAAGCCTGTTATTTCAAAGAGAAGTAATGAAAAGATACCTGTACATCCAGTATCTGAAGGGGGCCTTTACAGTATCTGAAGGGGGCCTACAAGGATTCTGCAAAGGGACTCTTCCCTAGGGATGGTAGTAATAGGACAAGTGGCAATGGGTTTAAACTTGAACAGGGGAAGTTCAGGTTAAATATAAGGAAGAAGTTCTTTACTGTGAGGGTGGTGAGGCACTGGAGTGGGTTGCCAAAAAAAAGTGGTAAACGTTCCATACCTGGCAGTGTTCAAGGCCAGGTTGGATAGAGCCTTGGGTGACATGGTTTAGTGCAAGGTGTCCCTGCCCATGGTATAGGGGTGGAACCAGATGATCTTAAGGTATTTTAAAATCCTAGCTATTCTATGATTCTCTGAAACTGCAAAACAGGAGGAGTACACCCTGCTAGCTAGAAGCAGAATCTGTTTCTGGGCCCTGAAGCTTTCCCAGTGACTTTTGACTTCAGATGTTATAGGCTTCTTGCTCTCCTGCTTCATGGGGATTTTACGTCATTATTTTCTCAACAATTGCTTGTGTGCTTACAGAAAGCAAGTAAATATTATAAAATGTCTCATAGTCACTGCAGGTTGCTTCTAGACAACAGCTGTCTGTTTTCTTAGTCTTTGTAAAATTAATATGGTAAAAATTAAGAAGATCTGACCTTTAGCTAACTCTCTGAAATTATTGCAGTTCACAAATACTGTGTGTAGTCAAATACATAGTAAAAAGACAGATGGGTGGCTTAAATGGAGTATTAGTACTAATAATAGATTCTTCTTTTATTAACTTCTTACACGTCATTGTCCAAATCTGTATCTTCTGCTGGGTCTGTTTAACTGAACTCTACATTTATATAATGTTTCATTCTGTAATGGCAGTTCTAGGAGATCATGTGATGCAAATCCTGAGCCAGGCCAAAGACCTTGCTTTTCTAAAAGAGTTGCAGTAGCATAGTTGGGCTTTGAGGCCAACCCATAAGTCTGCATTCTCCCTCGCTGCCATTTCTATGCAGCACAGCCTACAACATGTTCAAATTCACCACTTCAGAACATTATCTTAACCCAGAAATGAATCTTCTTTCTTAATGTTTTTATCATGGTAAGGTTCCGGAAGATAACACTGAATGTGAAGGTTGATGTTTTGTTTGTTTTTACAAGATTGAAAAGATGTAAAAATGAAGAGGGAAAGAAAACCAGATTTGCAGGATCTTCAGCAGTCATAAATACTGCTGAATTCTCCATAAGCCACACCCGGTCATCACAGTTACAAAATCAAGTTATTACGTGTCATCTATGCAAACTAACCATAGCATTTACCTAAGAAGAAATTAAAAAAAAATAGGTTAAGTTTGAATGAAACCATGTTTCTTGACTACAGAGCCTCGAATTTCTACTAATGGGGGAGAAAAAGAAACTCATTCAGCCCATATACTTGTGGGATAATTTGAAACTAGTTTATTTTTATATCATCTGTTTCTCTTGAATAATTCAGATCTGTGTGTGCCTAGCACAGTTCTTTTGTCAAATAAATAGATAAATAAAGGGGAGGGAGTTCTATATAAAAGTGAAGAAGCAATTCCTAAAGGATATCTAGTTTTTCCTCAGAGCAATTCAGAGTCCCTGAAAACTCCAAAATCTTTCAACTGAATGTGCATCTAAGGTTGAGTTTCTTACCTAGTTGATACTTTATCTCCAGTTACTCGTTTAACTGTAAATCAGAGGTAACCTGAATTGCAAAAGAGTTGTTTTCCATTCTTTAGGGGGCACTCCAGGATCCTGGTCATGTTTAAATTTGATAGTTTTCTAGCTCATTTTTTAAAAGCTTTTGCCAGTATGGTTTATTTACCATAATGCATAATTCTGAATTCAATTTCACATGTCACTTTTTTGTCATAGGATTGTGGAAAAGGGTTACTACAGTGAACGAGATGCTGCTGATGCTGTGAAACAAATCCTGGAGGCAGTTGCTGTGAGTATTATTTAATATCATATGCTCAGTACCTAGTTTCCTAGCTTTTCATTGGCAATGGCTCAATACATGCTCATGTGGGAAAGAAACAGTTCACTGGAAACAGTCCATACAAGTTTCCTCCTATAATTAACTTTGTATTGATTTTTTTTCTTTTTTCTTTTTTTTTTTTTTTTTTTTTAAGGAAGTCTCACTTTGAAGGGCAAAAAGTGAATCTGGATAGGAATTACCAATGCATTTNTGTTTTCTCTTATAATTATTTTTTTTTTTTTTTTTTTTTTTTTTTTTTTTTTTTTTTTTTTTTTTTAAGGAAGTCTCACTTTGAAGGGCAAAAAGTGAATCTGGATAGGAATTACCAATGCATTTAATGCTCTAAGTCATCTGTTAAAGTGGAGTGCATACTCTGCCCAAACTAAAAAAGCTGTGGAGCTCAGCAGTGATTGTTTAAGCCACCAAAATAATTTGAAATTGTTGTCAGTTGTGTAGTCGCTAGTTCATTTTTTGTGGAGTATGTCACAGTAAGTCATTTGAAATGAGAGTGTGCTAGTTTTCCTTAAAACTGAAGCGAAGTATAAATGGCCAAACCGTTGGGGTTGCGTTTTTTTGTGTAAAGAGTTACAAGGTGGTGCGAAGAGTTACAAGAAGCCAAGTCAGGCCCTTGCAGAATACTGACAAGAAAATAGTATGCTACATTTGCAGTTGTTCCTTGAAGTTGATGCATCACAGTTTTTGCCACTACAGGTGCATTTATACTAACAAGGCTCATTGCAAGAAAGGGTGGACTACTGTGAAAGTGGATAGAGTATGCTACATGTCTAATCAAAGATCAATTCTCACTGCTTTTTAAATTGCAAATACATACAGAGAATGACAGTAGATACTGAGAGAGCAAAGTTTAGTGCCAGTAGCTTATGTAGTTCCCAATATACCTTCTTCCTCTATATTTCATGTGGTTTTCACACCACTGAATTTTGTACAATGATTTCACATTCTATCGCTTAGAGAAAGGTATAAAAATTTTTGAGACAAGAAGATAAAGTCTTCTAGTAGTACATACAGTATTTCTGTCTATTATGTGTACTTCTCAGTCTCCTGTAGCTCTTCCATCCAATTTCCCACCAGATGTTCCCCAAACCAATAATCAGATGCTGAGAAGGTACCTAAGAAATTTGTCAAATGTCTAGTCTGTACACTGGCACTGATCACATCCAGTGCAGAAGAGAGCAGACATGTTGGATAAGAAAGAACAGTCTAGTCTGGACACTCCAGGCATTTCAAACAAAATAGCAACATAGAGGCAATTTTACTTTGTGAAACCAAGACATTAGTAAGACCTAATGAGGGGGAGATGCTAAAGATTTTACCTTCTGCTGTGCCTGGCAGTCTGTCTTTAGAGTCAGCAGGACATATTTTTATTTTTATCCAGTAGCACTGCCTGGTTGTCTGCAGCAGATATTTTGCATGAAGCGGACAGGTAGCAGAAAGATGGCAAAGATGTAGGAGCAGACATACATGCTTAGAGGTGTATAAATAGCGCAGATGCAACGTGACTGATTTTGAGTCTATTTCCAGACTATCATACTTTTCAAACAAAAAACGAATGTTGATCATGTGGAAAAAAAAGAGAGGTCAGCCTGAAGAGCTCTTCCAAAGGGTGAAAGTGGTAAGGTAGGATCTGTACAGATAATCCACAGAGATGCAGTGTCAGAAGAACCGTACTCAGGAAAGGACTGTTGACCTCTGACCTCTGTGGAAGATATCTAAAGGTGGGAAAAAGAAAATGCAGTTACAACAGTAATGCAGTTATTCAGAAGGAGCAGACCAACTTAGGAGTATTTACCTGGTATGGTAATGGAATACCCCATTGTGAAAAAATTCTATAAATCATGGTTTGATATCATTTGCAAGCCTGCTCACACTAAATACAATGTGAGAACTGGTGTTCACAGGAGTAACCAGACCTACTTCAAGACCACCATGTTCACTTCCTGACTTTCTGAATGATCTTACTGAGTCGCTCTCATCCAAAGTAATCTAAATTATGTATTAAAATTTAGTGGACAGCATAACGCATTTGTATAAATTTCATAGAATTGGGTCAGATTACTATTTTATGAGCAATTTTTTCTTTGAATCAAAGTGCCCAGTTAAGATGAGTCTACATTATTTATGATTCTTTTGCATTTTGCTGAAAGATGTTTCAGAAGGTGTTTCAGTGCTTTATTTTAAAATCCAGGAACCAGACAAAGATGTCCATCTTCTATGAGTTGTAACAGCTTTGATGAAATAAATGAACAGAGATATATGAAAGCTAAAAAGCTGACTATTCAAGGCCAGGTTGGACAGAACCTTGGGTGACATTGTCTCGGGCAAGCCATCCTTGCCCATGGCAGGGGCATTGGAATTAGAGGATCTTAGGGTCCTTTCCAACCCAAACCATTCTATGATTCTGTGATTTATATCAGCATGCAATAATTTGGATTTTTATAGATCCTCATACCAGATCCCTAGCTAAGATGGACTGTACTGACTCTTGCTCTTATAGATGATACTGAACATCAAAACCAAAGCTGGAATGGCTGTGGAGGTGGCAGCTCCCAACTTGGGGTCCTTGCAGCCCAGCTAAAATACTGTGATAGATTGGGGCTGTAACCTTGGCAGAATGGTGTTTGTGAGCATAACAGGAGTTACTGTTACTGGAAAATACTTCTGCAGCAGAGTAATCTTTCCAGAATAAAAGAAAATATATCTATTGATGATTCTTAAAACCAAATAATTGTACAATCCCCTCAATGGACCATGCCAATGAATACTCTCCTGGCATCAGATAGGCCTTCTGACTACTGCAAGTTTTATAAATTTCTCTTAGCAAAAGAAGCATTCAGCCTCTGTTTGCTGAACTCTCTTGAGCTAGTCCACTTTGTTAAGGGCTATTAATGTAGTAATGGATTTGTCCTTCCAGTGGATCACTGACATATGGAAGCTTGTCTTCATTTAGCAAAGGGTTTTTTCAAGATGCTTCTAAAGGATTTAATCAAAAGTGTAAAGTGGTACTTTAGAAGCACCAAAACATTTTGCTCAACTCAGTCTGAAATTGTTTAACCAAATGGACTATTAAAAAAAAAAATTCTTTAAAAGTTCATAAAAACCAAAACAAAACAGCGACCAAAAACCACCAAAACCCAACAACCAACCAAAACCAAACCAACAGCAACAACAAAAAAAACCACAAAAAAGCAAGCAAGCAAGCAAACAAACAGCACACACAATGAAGCCCCTCCTATAAAGCTTCTGTCTTGGTCTATCTGTTTTTTTGCAATGTCTGAGTACTGTAAGCTTAGCTGTAACAAGGCTTACCAAGAATTAATCAAGTGGTTAGTGTAACATACAGGAAATTAATATTAACCTTCCAGGTCACAAACCAGCATATATATATCAGACATTTGTCCTCCCAAGAACAAAGAAAATAAAAAAACCCAGTATTGTTCTGAAGACTACTGAATCCATTTTGCCTTTCTCCATCATTTTTCTTTCTGCTTATTACACCTGTGTTCCCAGTGCATGGATGTATTTGCCCTTAGTGGGAACAAATTACCATTTTTAATCTCTTCCGCACCTTTGCCTTTTCCATTATTCTTCATTGTTCTTCAAGCTGGGAGATATCTTCATTCATAAAATGAAAGGCTTATACAAAACTAGGGCAAGTCAATGCTTATCTCTTCAGCTGTTTTGCTGTGCTATTCAGAACAGGTATGGAGCTCCTGTTGCTACCCAACATCTCATAACAGGGTGAATTTCATTCCTGAGAGAGGATGAGTTTGCAGCCTCTCTTAGCACATTGTTATCTTTCCTCTCCTCTTCAAAGGATCAGTTGTATGCAGTATTTATTTCTTACATGCTTATATTTGCAGCAGTTTTCCTATTTTGTGTAATCAGTGGATTTCTGCACACGGGTGTACCAAGGCCAGTCTTCACTACCTGACTCAGAGTGAATTGATGATATGAAATTCAAATAAACCTTGAAAGACTGGTCACAAAAAGACACACGCTTTTTTGTAAAAGACATCTACTCTTCAGGTGGTCAAACTTAAGAAAATTACACTAAATTTTTAATTTTATGTATCTTCAAAACCTTATATTTGTCACTAAAAATAAACTGTGTTCCTTCTTGCCTACTCTGCATTAGTGTCAAAGTTTCTGCTTGAGAGTTAAATTACTTTTTTCATTATATTTACATTTGAAATTATTTTTACAGTTTACTTTTTGTAATTACAGTAGTTAGTAGATACCATCTAGACAGGGTTTTGAACTCCCTTGGCAGTCTCTAAGTTAATTTGCCATCATATTTTATAATAGATTTTTTCTTATGAGTGACCATCATCTTGTTCTGATAGGGACATTTTCCTTAAGGCATATGTGGGACCCCCTCTGTTTTCATTTCCATTTTCTATTTCAATTTTCTACCACCTCAAGCTTCATTGTATGCCTGCACTCTTATTCAGTTTCTTGTCAGCTTAAATTCACAGACAGCATGCTGAACTCTCAGCTGTGGTGACAAAGACTGAGGGAGCTTAGTCAATTGCAGGTTTGAGAGAGAAAAGCTAGATTAAAGGTTTCTATTCATTTCACTGAACTTTGATCTGTCTGATAATGAGCAGTATGATTGTGGGTAAGGACCTACTGCGAACATGCATCTTGCAAGTGTATTTTATAGACCTTGAGGCATTGGTGTGCCTGACAATTAGAGCTTAGAGCAAATGAGATAATTGGACTGGCTGAAATCCAAGAGAATTGATTAAAATATTTGGCGGTTTTGGCATTCAAAGAAAAGATTAAGAAAAAGGTTTCATTTTTTTCTATATAATTGTCTGTGTTTTGGCTGGGATAGGGTTAGTTTTCTTCTACAAGGTGGTGCAGTGCTGTGTTTTGGATTTTGCCTGAGAACAATGCTGATAACACACCAATAGCTTAGTTGTTGGTCAGTAGCACTTGCTCTGATAAGTGACATTTCAGTTTCTTATGCTCTGCCAGTGAGGAGGGACACAAGAAGCCAGGAGGAAGTAGGAACAGGACACCTGACCCAAACTAACCAAAGGGGTTTTCCATACCACAGCACAGCATGCTCAGTACATAAACTGGGTGGAGTTACCTGGAAGGGCCAGATTGCTGCTTGGGTCAGGCTGGGTATCAGTCAGTGGGTGGTGGGCAATTGCGTTGTACATCACTGCTGTTTGGTTTTTGGTTTTTTTGTTTGTTTTTTTTTTTTTTGTTGTTGTTGTTGTTGTTGTTCTCTCTCTTTTGCTTTTTTAATTACCCTTTTCATCGTTATCATTAGAATTAGTATTATATTATACCTTACTTTAACTATTAAACTGTTCTTAACCCATGAGTTTTACCTTTTTTCCAATCCTCCCCATCCCACTGTGGGGATGTGAGCAGGTGGCTGCATAGTACTTATTAGCCAGCTGGGCTTAAACCACAACTATCACTGAATTAGTGCCTGCTGGGGATAGAGGCAATGGATAGATTTTACTTTCTGCCACCAGATACGAGGTGAACTTAACTGAGGCTTAAATGTGACAGAATCCTGAAATGTTGAACAAATATGTTATAAGTAAATTCTTAGCCAGGCCTGAAAAGGCACGCTATTAAGAAGAAGTGTACTGAGACAAATAAGGAAGAAACCTGAGCTTGGGGAGAGGTTTACGGGGGGAGTGTGACAGCATGGAAAGAGAAGGGAAAATGTAAAATTTTGTCATTCTTTCAGAATGTTTGCTCAAAAGTGGTATTCCATTAACTTACAGGTATAGACCATGCTCACTGAGTATGCATTTACAGGTAAAAGAACAGTGCTTGATACTGTAAGACAAGAAGCAATTTGCTGTTCTGGCTGCAATTCTGTGCTAAGGATTATGTCATATTGTGTTCTCTGACATGATCTGCTTTTGCCACTCTCCTTCTAACCCATCAACAGGAACAGGAAAAAAAATGAACAGAGGCGGATGGTTTTCAGATTTAACACTTGCACTCTGGCACACTCTGATTTTGGAAAATTTGCATAACAACATTTTGGACAAAGAGGCAGATAAACACTGAGTTCAAAAGAGCTATTTGCAGTTAAAAGCACCATTTGCAATGTAATTGAGGACATGTATGATGAGGACACTTGTATTTGTTCTCTTTTTAACAAGCAAATAGGTTGCCAATATATAAGGTAAATTCTGTGTTGCTATTATGGTAATTCATGCAGGGAAAAATACAACATAGGAAACCCAGACCCTGAATCAGTTTTCTTTGCGTTAATTCTTAAGCTGTCTCCTGTTACTGAAGTTTGTCCAGGAGCTAAGGATTGCTCACAGAAACTGAATTTAAACCTTCAGGGAGATGTGATGTCTATAGCCATGTCCCTGAGCTGGGAATCATTCAGAGCAGTTGGTGACAGTGGCCCAAGATGTTCAAAAACTATCCTGCTCATTCTGATTTCTGTAGTGACATATATCTTGGGGTATTCAGTTCCTTGTTTTAATAGATGAAACATAAAGTCTCACTGTGCCTTTTCCTTGTAAGATTATCAATTCTAATATAGAGTTACAGAATCATGGATCCATAGAAGTGTTCAAGGCCAGGTTGGACAGGGGTTTGGGCAACCTGGTCTAGTGAAAGGTGTCCCTTCCTATGGCAAGAGGATTGACAGATGAGCATTAACATCCCTTCCAACCCAGACCAGTCTGTGATTCTGTGATTTCTTTGTTACACAAATTAATACAAGAAATGTCACATGTGATACACTGGTTGTACTAATTGATTATCAAAGTTTCGATAATTGAAAGGTATTATGAATTCCCTGTGAAGTCTTGTCCTGAAGGAAGGTACAAGACCAACTGACCATGATCCTTTGCTTACTGCTGTTGGAGTCAGCGGGAGAAAAGTGAGCACTCAATATGAATGATCAGCAAATCTCGTTTATTAGCAGTTACTTGGTTACAGTTATAAGGTCCTTAATGAGCTAATACATAGTGCAAAAGCAAGCTCATGTTTGGATAATACTATAAAGGTCAATGCCACCCCCTGTTGCACCTTTTGGCAACATTCTTGTGGGTTACTGTTCTACTTTTGTACTGCTAGTTCTGCATTTTATTTTGATTACAGTTTCTTTATTCCGAAACCCAACAGCAAGTACAGTCTGTCCGTGTTCCTGATTACACCAGCTGTACCCTGTACTTACCTAATTCTTCCTCAGCAAGTTGCTGCATGGCAACATGACCCTTTTGTTTTAACCAATCCTCCACAATTCCCCCGTTTTCTTTAACGTCCACAATCATTACCTGAGATATTTTATTGATCTGTTTCATAACGATGTTTAGTAGAATTCGCCCAACAATAATCAATAACAGAATGATACCTACCCATCTTGATACTTCCTTCATTAGATTTAAAACCCAAGGGGACAGACCTCCAAACAGACCACTTAGCCAAGTATCAAAAGGATTAGATTGTACCGTAATGCTTTGAGTATGTTGTTTCAGCCATTGAAGTTCAGCATCGATTGACCGACTATGATCAGAAAGGTTAAAACAACACATACCTTCAAATTCTTCACACCCATGTCCCTGAACACGCAATAAAAAATCAATTGCAGTGCGATTTTGTAAAACTGCCTTACGTAAGCTAGTCATATCGTCTGCCAAAGCTGTTAATACTGCACTAGTAGCATTAGCTTGCTTAATTGTCCAACATGCAAGTTTGTTAAGTGAATTCAAAGTGTGAGCAGTACCAATAAAAGGAAATATAGATGCAAAAACACGTGCTGTCACAGACCATAATTCTACTTGGTCCTTACAATTTTCTGTGACTGTCAAGGTTCCTCTTTTTACTCTAGTGTGATTATTTAGCAAATTATACCATTCATGTTTCCTTGGGGCTAAAAATGTTTGTTTTCCCAAGTAACAAGGCCCTCCAAAAGGATTCACTGGTATCTCTTGCCAAGCATGATCTCCACAAATTAGATAATAGCCAGGTGGTAATGCTTTGGGGACTCCCCCTGCCCATGCCCTATCAGTATCAAATCGATAGGCACCTAACAGTCCCCACGGAGCATTAGGGTTGATGTTTGCATCATCGAAGCTACAATAATTATATACACTGTAATGTTCTGAGGATACTATAGTCCATCTCGCAGCTTGTGCAAAGTCACTTTCAGGAGCTTTCTCCTTTATCCATTTCGTCAGATTAGCGGTGTGCTGTGCAGAGTAGTCAAATTGGCCAAATACAAAGCAGGTTTGGTTAGTTTGTTTGCTGGTATTTGATATTTTTTGAGATCCCAAAAGTGTTAATTCTTACGAATCCCAGGGCAAAGTAACAGTTAGCCTCTCCGTTAATAGTGCTGAGCATTCAGCTGGTGTCATGGATTTAGGGCATGTATGATTAGGGGTCCATCCTGAAAAATCTATTGTATTTAACATTGGTATCCCTACTAAACATGTACGAAATGGGTTAACAGCTGATGTTAAGCCCAGACAAAATTCCTTTTGTCCTGTCATATTAGCCCAGTGAAGCCACAGATTATTTTGGTTCCATTTTTGACTTATTAGAGCCCTTGTGGGGCTTGTGTCTTCTACGATGCCCCCTAACAGCAAGATTCCTAAAATTCCAACATATCCTTTCCCAATCGTCATCTCTTAATGACCACAAGATAGGTACCCATATTACCTCCCTGGTTTTACACTTATATGAAACAATAATTGTTTTAAATCGTCCTAAAATTCTGGTTACGTCGTAGGCCATTGACCAGCGTGTTTGAGCAATGGTAAGTTGATCAGCACTTTCAAACAAGCTTAATCCTTGTTGTCCAGGAAGTCCTGTTTCCCATTGCAAGGCATGGAGTATGTTGTCTTGAGACCAATGAAAGTCACAATCTGCACACCAATGTCATCTAAGCTGAGACTGATGTATCCATAGAGACCTATGACAATTTCCACAATTCATTAAAACCTATGAAGCACAATTTCTCTCGCCACAATCCAAACAAGGTTGGTTATGAGGACCTTCAATAGAAATAACAGCAATATTAGCTAACACACGAAAGAACTGAAGACTTGTAGTACAATTTTGAATCTGTCAGTCCAAATCGGAGTTAACTACTCCCAGCAGTTTATTTAGTATTGGGCGCAGCATCAGTTGGAGCCACCGAAATAACAGTCCTGAGGTCTTGTAGTCCATCAGAAGTTGTTGCTTTTGTCCATCTTGCAGGTACCCATAATGGACCTGTTAAGGTAGATACACAAAGATAACCACGACCTCAATATAATACCCTAGCAGGACCTTCCCACTGACCTGTTTTTGGGTTTTTATAGTGCACCCATATGTCATTGATTTTCTCATTCTCTTTGTCTATAGGTACATAATGTCTCATAGATGCAGGAAACTTATTATCACCAAATATACAAAGATAGTTCAATACAAATAGACAACGTAGTAATTTATCCTGAGGTTCTTTTATCTCACGATATTTATCCAAATAACATTTCAAAGTACCATTAGCTCGTTCTATTACTGCTTGTCCTGTTGGAGAATGTGCAATTCCCCTTATGTGTTTGATGTTCCAAAACTGCATGAATTTTTGTACCTTTTGACTACAATATGCTGGTCCATTATCTGTTTTTATGGTTTGAGGTATTCCCATAACTGCAAAGCAACTTGATAAATGTCGTTCTACATGTCGAGCTTTTTCTCCAGTTTGAGCTGTAGCCCATATATAGTGACTAAAGGTATCAATGGTAACATGTACAAGTTTCAGTTTACCAAAACTAGGAATATGAGTAACATCAATTTGTCGTATTTCATTTGCTTTTAAACCTTTAGGATTTACTCCTAACCCCAGCCCTTTTCCTTGATTATGAAAACTACAAATAGGGCAGGCTTTGAGAATCGCTCGTGAGTCTTCCAATGATATACTAATTCCCGACAAAGACCCTTAGCATTCTGATGAAATACAGCATGTGATTCTCGTGCTGCTATGTGTGCTGGAACTAACATAGATTTTGTTATCGATACCAATTTATCCGCCCTAGCATTCCCTTCACCTAAGCCAACTTCCCATTTATGGCTCCTAATGTGTATAATCGCAAATGCACTGTTTCTTAGCTGAATTGCTCTCTGTAATTGCAAAAACAGGTAATACAATCTTTGGTTAGATACTTCCTTAATATCTGTGTCCTCTATGCGCTCACACACTCCTGCCACATAGAAGGAATCTGTGACTATATTAACCATTTCCATGAATGTCATAAGAACCTACACTACAGCTACCAGTTCTAAAGTCTGTAGAGTATCTGACTTAGTTGCTGGTATGATATGGTGTTCCCATTGTCTGTTTCCATTCTTCCAAGTAGCTGCAGCTGTACGAGATCTTTTTACAGCATCAGTAAAAACTGTACCTGCATCAGGTAACGGCGTAAAAGAACGCTTAGGTTTCTGCAACCACCTCCACTGACCCATCCAACGAAGCGGTATATCTTTAAGAGGCGTTACTGATATAACACTCTCTGCCTCCAGTAAGGCTTCCTGTAGTTCCATGCTATGTATTAAGTACCAGTCTAAAGTCTAAATTTTGCATGGGGATTTGAATTTGTTCCGGATCTTTTCCTGTAATCTGAACTGCTCGTTCTCGGCCCCGTTTTATAAGTCTAGCCAAAATTTCAATTTTTTGTGTCAGCGTTCGAGATTGCTGTAATGGCGGTGATATCCACTCCACCACCCAAACCTCCCCCGTTTTCTTTAACAACTGAGTGAGAGCCCCCAACAGATACTGTGCCCCAAACCATATAGTAAGGTGTATTGGTAACTCTAGAGAGCGGCGATGCACCTTACCACTAAGAACACAATCCATAATTTCATGCAAAATTTTTGTTGTTCTTTTGTGATAACAATTGCTTTAGCAGGGTCAGTTCCTTTTAATAAGCAGCGTAGTGGGGCTAAAAGTTCATTAGGTATACCAACTATAGGTCTGAGCCATTGTAAATCTCCCAGGAGACGTTGCGCATCATGTACAGTTTTAAATGATATGCGAAAGGTAAGTTTTTATGGAGTGACAGTTTGGTCGGTTAATATCCACCCAGGGTATTTCCATGGGGAAGTTCTTTGAATTTTCTCAGTGGCTACAACGAGACCTGCGTTATTAAGTTGTGTCTGTATGTAAACAAGCTGTTCTTCCGTAAAAGCTTGTGATTGAGCAAATAGAATATCATCCATGTAATGATAAATAACCACCTGCGGCCATGCTTGATGTAGAGGTTGTAAGGCATTATCTACATATAGTTGGCATAATGTAGGAGAGTTTTGCATGCCTTGTGGAAGCACAGTCCATTCAAATCGCTGATCCGGAGCTGCTCAATTAGAGAAGGTAAAGTAAATGCAAATCTACAAGTATCTTGGGGGTGCAGTTGTATTGTGAAAAAGCAATCCTTTAAATCTATTGTAAGTAAAGGCCAGTCTCTTGGTATCATTGCTGGATTAGGCAGACCAGGTTGTAAGGCGCCCATTGGTTCCATTTGATTATTGATTGCTCTCAGGTCATGTAATAACCGAAATTTTCCAGATTTCTTTTTAATAACAAAAATTGGAGTATTCCATGGACTCGTCGACAACTTTAAATGTCCTTGTAAAAATTGTTCCTTCACTAGTAAGTGAGCTTGTTCCAGACTTTCCCTTTTTAGCGGCCATTGCTCAACCCATACAGGATTGGAGTGAGTCCAAATTAATGGGATTGGGAAAGTCCAAGCAACGGCCTCTACACTAAAGGGTGGTCATTAGTGAGCACTATTCCTAGCTGAGAGAGAAGATCCCTTCCGATGAGACACTGAACTCCTTCAGGAAGCGGGACAGTTGAGAGCACAGCTTGCAAAATTTTATCCTCAATTGTAACACGTACCATCGGTGATTTTTTAGCTAGGGTTAAACCCCCAACTCCAGTAACTGTAATCATACTAGGCAATACGGGCCAATTAATAGGCCAATATTGTGGGGCAATAATGCTAGAGTCCGCCCCTGTGTCTAAAAGCCCTTCAAAAATGTGATGTTCTGAGTTGTATTCAATCTGTACTTGTCTTTTTGATCTGCTCTTTAGGTCTAAAGTAAGCAGCGTGAGCCCTCCAGTGGAACCAAAACCGTTTACGCCTCTATCTTTGGGAAATACTGGCGTAGCGCCTTGTATAAATTGAGGGAGAGGTACCAATTGAGCTATTCACTGCCCTTTTTTGATTCTTATTGGGGGAGAAATGGTATAAACCATTACATATATCTCTCCTTTATAGTCAGCATCAATCATCCTGGGTAAAACAAATAGTCCCATCATACTGGCTGATGAACAACAGATTATTAAGACTCCCATCATTTGATTGTTGATCATGAGGGGTCCTTTCAGGCCCATTGGTACCTTTTCAGGTTGATTGGTAAAAAGGGTTACCGCTACTGTTGCTGCCAGGTCCATGCCGAGGCTCCCTCTGGTGGCTGGTTGAAGGGAAGTTGAACTGAGGTGTTTTGGGTGGTCGCTACTTGTGTTGTGGCGCGGCGTTCCATCGCGCTGGTCTTCCTGTTTCCTGACCGTCGGCGACAGGCTTTTTCTGCATGAGTGTTTGACCTGCACTGTCGGCACCACACCTTTGGCTCCAGGCACTCCTTCCTTATATGACCCGCCTGGCCACATCGGAAGCATTTCATGCGAGACCCTGGTCGAACACCATTTGCTGTGGTAGCTTGTAAGGGTGCAAGAGCAGCCAACACTTGAGTTTGGGCAGCAGCAGCTTGTTCTTTAAGACCAGACCCAAATTCTTTAATAGCCTGAACTAGAAACGCCTGAGTTCCTATGGGAATATTTGCCATTCGTTCCAAAGCCTCCTCTATTGACCAATTGGCTCTCAGAGTATTGAGTATCGCCCGAGTACTAGAATTACAGTTCTGTAAAGCACATTGTTTTAAAAGTGCTCCCTGCATATATTCTGGGACACCTGCTTGTTCTATTGCACTAGCTGCTCTATCAATAAATGTTCCAAATGATTCCTCGTGACCTTGCTTAATTCCCATATACGCGGGAATTCCTCCCGGAGCTTTAATTTTATCAAATGCTGCCCTTACTAGTCGCATACCCTCACGCAATTTATCTGGCCCTAACAGTGTTTGGGCTTCAACTGTGGTAAATGGTCCCGTTCCTAATAATTCATCTAATGTTAAACCATAGAGCGGATCACCAGGATGTCTTTGTACGGCTACACTTTCATTGCAGTATGCTTGCCAGTGAGCATTAAATAGTAATTGTTGGTGTTGTGAGAGGATAAGTTTCATTATGTTATGACAGGCAACAGTATTTGAGTTCCCCATAGATAATTTATCATTTGTTTAACTGGTTCACTTGTAACTCCGAATTGATGTACTGTTGCACGTAATTGTGATAACCATTTCCAATCCAATGCTGTTGTATTGGCTTGGAGCCCCCCACCTGCAAGCAGCATGAAGGTTACTGGGCATGTTATGTCTATAACCACATTTGCAGCATCTAAATCGCCTGTCTCCATAACCTCTTTTGCTAATGCTGCCCATGTCTCCCTCCTTTCTCTGGCAATGGCTTCTCCCAGGTCACTCTCCGCCCCTGGAATTGGTTCATTGCTACTTGTTGGAGGTTTTGGCCATGACAATGGGGGTGCAGTGGGCGGTAAAGAATTTGATGGTGCCGGTGATGGCAGAGTAGACAGTGGCGGTGGAGTAGCAATAGGGGGTGCCATGTAGCTGGAGGTAAAGGGCACTCTGAAACTCCATCCAGCAGTTTATTTTTCTCTATTACAGCTGGTGCCTGTTGAGCTGCTTTTTGTTCAGCTCGATATTGTAACAATGTGTTATGTATCACCTTCCACACTTTACCTAACTTCTTAGCTGTTTTATCATCATCTAATGTTTCCTCCCAAAGTTTATCTCCCAGTTTTCGCCATTCACAAAGCTCATGGACTGTGTGGGGATTTAGGAAACATCCACAAGCATATCCATAGGCTAATAACCCAGGAAGCTCTTTACGTAAATCAATTCCTTTTATTTGCCACTTCTCTAAGAAGCACGTAAATAAATCATAAGCTGCTTGCCTTTCCATCTTACCGTCAGCGCTGTTGCAGCCCTACAAGATTCGGCAGCACGTTACAGCCAGGACTCTCTGATGAGATCACCTGGGGCGCGGCTTCCAGCTTTTCTGCTGTTCCAGCTTTTCGCCGTCCTTGCTGCAAAAGGACCCATCCCTGAGCATCGATCCGTCATGGTGCTATATCCCCTTTTCAAAGAATCACGTCGGGGTCACCATTTGTTGGAGTTGTTGGGAGAAAAGTGAGCACTCAATATGAATGATCAGCAAATCTCGTTTATTAGCAGTTACTTGGTTACAGTTATAAGGTCCTTAATGAGCTAATACATAGTGCAAAAGCAAGCTCATGTTTGGATAATACTATAAAGGTCAATGCCACCCCCTGTTGCACCTTTTGGCAACATTCTTGTGGGTTACTGTTCTACTTTTGTACTGCTAGTTCTGCATTTTATTTTGATTACAGTTTCTTTATTCCGAAACCCAACAGCAAGTACAGTCTGTCCGTGTTCCTGATTACACCAGCTGTACCCTGTACTTATCTAATTCTTCCTCAGCAAGTTGTTGCATGGCAACATGACCCTTTTGTTTTAACCAATCCTCCACATAGTGCAAAGGGTTCTACAGTGCACTTGAAGTCACAAGTCAATGAGGAAAGTGCTATTCAACAAGGGAAATGCAAGTCAATGAGGGGATGAGAATGTATGTCATTATAATTTTATTATTACCTTTTATACTTGTAAAATTATATTTTAGTAAGCACATCACAGTACAAGAAAAAAAAAATGGACATTAGTCTCCATAATGACAAGCCTATATTGTCTGATGTGTCTTGCTTGTAGCCTCCTGAAAAAACATAAACACCCCATTTGGAAGAAATTGTAGTAGAGTGTAGAATAAAGAGGTTGTAGTAATGGTTCTATAAAGGACTTCCATAAAGACGCATGCCTCATAGGCATAATAAATCCTATATATCAAGGAAAGGTATCACACAGAGAGAAGGAATGAAATAACAGAGAGTCTTTGTCTGCCTGCATATGCTTTCTTATAATGCAGCCAGTGAAAGCATGTAGGACAAATGGCTTGATTGATATCAAGGTGTGTTTTGCAGGACAGCTGCATACACTCTTCCCTTTAATCCGAACTGCGAGTATTGCCATGGACATGGCATACAGCTGAATGACTTACAGGGAGAAGTAGCAGTATCCGTTCTAAGACATTGTAGATGAGGGGGTTTTTTTAATTAAAAAAAAAAAAAAA
>NDXB01003482.1:65851-83377 GCA_002631895.1 Agapornis roseicollis | reverse complement strand
TGTCCAAAAAAATTTTAAAGAGGGGGGTTTTTTTAATAAAAAAAAAAAAAAAAAGGCAACATTTGATGTGTTCTAGGCACAAAGTGTTTATTCAAAATTTGTTTGATTGGCTTCAAGTTTAATCCTCTTGGAGAGGGGTCATGTAACATACCAAATATAGAAATGACTCCATGGAAGCTGGGAAGTCACTTCTGCCTTTTCTTCCATTTGGTGACAACATTTTAACAAGGGCTTTTTAAGTATCCTGGAGAGAGATGTTGCACATTGCTGTCAAGAGCAAATAAGCAATTAGGTAAACTGTCAAGTTATGTAAGAAACCTACTGAAGTGCTGCCACTTCATGGGAGAGAAATACATTTGTGCCCTGTGCTATTTCTGAAATAATGTTATATGCTGGTTTCATACATAGGTTAATCTGTTTAGAGAGTGAGGGCATTTTGAATTAGAAGCTTCATAATATTGCTAGCTTACAGTCATTTTTCTTGTTCATTGTAAAGAGATTTTGAACAATTTTTTCTTGTTAATGATGTATTTAAATTGTTGGAAGGGCAGTACAGTGGGTTTCATTATCACACCAGCATGATTTATCAGTAATTTGATTCAGAATTATTTTGACAAAAACAATTTTGGAGACCCGTTCTAAGTGCAAAGCTCTCTTTGCAGCATGCAAAGAAAAGAGTTTTACTGTCAAAGGAGTCTGGTAATGCTGCAGTCAGCAGTAAGGAAATGAGGGTATTGTATTTGCTGTTTTCTCTAATAGAGGAAATGGAACAAGCATTAATGATCATGCTGTAGGTCTACTCTATTACAGTTTAATGTCCAGTGCAGCAGAAAATCAGGGTCATATTTGTTAAGTTGTTATCACCTCAAATTATGCTTTCATCTGAGTGAAGAGTCTTTCTTTTGATTTGGAAACAAGTTACCGCAGTATTAATTTTGAAAAAAATATTTAGAAATAACAGTGGAAATGATTAATTCTTTTTTTTATTTCACAGTACTCCACAAACACAGTGCCAAATGCTGGTGTTTTCAAGCTCTAGTGCCTGCAGTTAATTTTATTCCAAGAGGCTGACATTTACGAGGGAAGTTACTGTCTAAGAGATGATTAAGGATTCAAGAATTTGACCCCTTCCTAACTCATCTCAGGCAGAAGGGCAATTTTCCTGTCAGTCAGATGCATTGCTGGAAATACTATATGAGGAGAGTGCTGCCTCAGCCCAAAGGCTGGGTCTATCTGCCTGATTACCTGATCTTTTGGCCATCCTTTGGCAATGGCCTGGCCGTCCCTTTTAGAAAACAAGGCACAAAAAACAACCTCTGTAGCTCTGTGCTGGCACTGAGCATGAGCCTGAGTCTTGGCTTTAGACAGATACCCATTTCTCTGCTGTATGTTACCAAGCACACTGTTAGCAATTGATATAGCACAAGTAAAGGAAAAAGACTGGCTTTTCTCAGCCTTTAGCCTTTTTTATAATAGTTTTTTATTGCACATATTGTCAAACTGTCATGCAGGAGCATGACATCCAAATATAAGTCCGTATGGAATGTAAGTTGCATACAGTTTGAATGTACAAAATATACATGCCACTTTAGGAGTCTGGCAGGGCTCTGAAGTGTTCTGAACTGAAGAAGCTCCTAAAGCATCCTGAGTGCCACACATACTGTGTAGAAACAGTAAAAACTTAGCAATTGCATGCAACGGAAAGGGTCAAGACCTCTATGAAATATGAGGAGGTCTTGCCTCAGAAATTGCCCTGGGGTAGATACCAAAATAGGAAACCACCCATCTGTGCATGAACAAATGGAGGAGAAATGCTAACTGGCATTGCAGGAGTGTCACCAGTAACTACTGCTTTTCACGCAGGTCATGCAGCCACACCTGTGTGGATAGGTAGTATTGTTTTTCTAAGGGCTAAAAGACATCTGGTTAACTGTTACATCAAATTCCCTAAAACTTTTCTATGGTTTGAGTAAACATACAGAAGTTCAATGACATTTAAGGAATTTGGTATGAGTAGGGCCCGAATGCATCTGTACAGAAGAAGCCTCCCCCTTGTCCTCTGCAAGGACACCAGCCGGAGGACAGAAGCAGTCCTTGTTCCTGCAGTGTGCTAACAAGGCAAAAAATTGCTTCCCCAAGCAAATGGCATAAGTAGCAGCACCTTTGCCAGAGTCACTGCTTTATCCCCAGAAGGATTCGCTGAAATGTAAGGCAGCCCTTTTCTTCATCCAACCCCATTCACAGGGCTGTGTTTTTCTGTCTCCCGAGCCTGTTGTGCCTTCAGACCTAAGTGAGGACAGGATTGTTTCCTGTGTCTGGATGTTCCTGCCTTGGTAATCATGGTAAGGATAAAAATACATTGATTGTTCAGAAGTAAGTTGAAAATGAACCTGTGAAATTGCAGTCATTTTCAAAAAATTGCTCAACCTTTGTAGCCTTGTGCACTTTTTAATCTCCAGTTCCATAGTATTGGACTGATAAGATGCAGGCTCTCAGCAAAATGGCTATTTGCAAAATTACATTTTTTCATTAAGAAACTTGTCCTAATCTCTGTGCCTGTAGTTTGAGGAAATGCTAGAAGAATTTCTGCTGTCTTTGGGGGATATTCCTCACATACCAGGGGGGTTGGCATGAGCTATTACTGACTGGCACTGATCACTCTTCAAGAGGCTGTGTAGTAATCTATCAGTCATTGTTTCAGATAAATGGTTCAATTTCTATGTCCCTGAAAGCATGAGTGAAAAAAATTCTTTATTTATTTCCTCGAGATTGCTTACTGATGTCCTGAAATTTCAGTAACAGTGGGTATTTTGTGCCTTATGAGTCTGGTTTTCTCCTTTTTCATTTACTCTTTTGTGACAAGTATTTCCTAATGCTTATTTCCTACTAAAGTATTTCTATTAACATTTGTGTGACTGATTTTACATGCTCTTCTCATACTAGCTTACTGGCACATGCAAATTGTTTTCTGAACTCCTTTTCCTCCATTTTTAATGTTTCTCAATAGCTAACAACAAAACCAGAGAGTGTCTTGGCTCTTGGCTTTAAATTACCCACAGCCCTGTTTTTCAGCTGTAGTTTTCATAGACTTCTGTGACTGAAGATCCAAGCTGTAGCATAGGTGAATAATGAATCTGATATTTTCAGGAATCAATGCCACTTCACACTTACCACTCCAGCAGACTTGAGTTCATTATGGTGCATGTCACTTTATAAGGTGGAAATAATGAGAGGATATATGCAAGAATCAGAGTGTCTCCGTGATTGGGTGACCAAGGGCTTTTGCAGGAGCACAGGCCTTCCAGATTTATTACATGGTGCCTAAATGTAGTACACAGCCAGTAGTTTCTGTTCAGTTTCTGGACATTGAGAAATTCTATTGCTTGGTGAACAGTGCTGGATGTGGGCCTTTTGGTGAATTTTCTGACACCTGTTTGTGTACAGTAGTAGTGACGGGCAGCAGTTGGAGCATAAACAAACAGTTGTTTCATTATTGGAATGTGCTGATCCAAATACTCTGCTCAGCTGAGTCCATCTGACAAGCAGCAATAGTAGAAAGTCAGTATGCTGTCAATTACAAAGTAAACATGCACATTTTATTAGCTAGGTTTTAAAATTACCTTGCCTTATTGAGGTTAGCCATCTATAAGATATTATCATACTATTTACTTACTATCATAATTTATGGGAATAAAACATGGTAATTCTGGATTTAATTTTAGTGTGTAATATTTAACAACTGTAGAGCTAGGTGCCATGAATTACCAGGGCTGCAAGCTAGTCCTTTTTCTTGCATCTGAATTTCACTGATGTTCTTGTATCTTCCTATGTGACATATCAATGCATGTTTTTAAGTTGTGTATGTAATAAAAAACTCTCAGTTTTAAAGCCTTAAAGTTACATCACTCATTTAAAAATCAAGATTTAATGTAAAACTCCATTATGATATGGTAAGATGTATTATGGAACATAGCTGCTGACAAAAAATCCAACATGATTTTCTGCGCTGATATAACATCCTACAATAAATTTGCACGTGTGACTGTGTAGAAGGATGAATAACTCAACAAACTCACAAGCTACAAATTTAACAGCTCCACGTCTCTCAAAAATGAGAATTCTGTCTTCCTTCAAGCAATATTCATTGAAGACATGAGCAGTGCTTCCACCATGCAGAGTGGGGTTCCTGTCCTTTCTCTGCTCGTACAGATGCCAGTGCAGATGTGCACAGCTGGGGCATGCCAGCATCTTTGTCTTCTCTGCAGGGATTGCTGAAGGAGTGATTCCCCTTCATGTAGGATGCTTTACGCAAGCCCTGTTCTCTAAATGATGCAGCTCAGTGATGCCATGTACTCTACACTCAGCTTTGGGTCCTTGAAGAGAGTGGAATAGCAGGGAGGATGGGCTGCTGTAGCTCACGTGAGTGTTATCTCATACTCCAGTAGTTAAAATTATCTCATCATGATGAACCATCTCTGGTGCTGCAGCACAGAAGTCTGCTTTCAGAGCATCTGTAATGAATACCATGTGTGTGTTATTCAAATGCCGCAAATCACAGCAGCATTAGAAAAAGGGCTGCAGTTGTGTCTAACAGCATGGTGTAACTCTTCAGGCTGCCTGTAACCCCATCTGGGACAGGACATGCTGGTCGTGAGAGACTGATTTACCTTCACTTCTTCCCTTGCTTGAAATGTAAGGATTCACTGGCAAAATTGATGAGGGAGAAATGTAAAAGAGAGATCCATCTTCCCCAAGAGGGTTGAAATACATTTGAAAGCACGGGCAATGGTACAGTGTCCACTGAAGTCTTGGCAATATTTATTTTGTAAATTATTGATTCTGCTTTTCACTTATCTGCTGGTAAATCAAATGGGTGAGCATACGCTGAGTTTTGTTTGTAAGAATAGCATAGTTTTAGGCAAAATACTCTTAACAGATAGGAAAGCTGTGATCTCTTTTGATTTTTTGAAGGATTTATCTGTTTTTCTGTGCAAGCATGACGCCCTGCAATCATTTTGTATGTGTGGTTGTGTAGAAGGACAAACTAGTTGAAAAAAATTAATAAATCCAAAGATAAAATTAAAAGCTCTGGTTTCTAGTAAATTCTGAATTCTCTTGTAGTGTGAACAGAAATTTTATAACATGCAGAGAAAACAAGCCAAAGACTAAATCTGACAAGTTTTGCCTTTAAATACCCATGTGGTCACTGAAACTTGCAGCAACGATCAGGTCCGGTATGTTACTTTTGAATGTAAAATATTTTCGGCCCTATATGATTTTACACATATTGCTGTGTGAGACTGCTGCTGTCCTGTCCTGGGTCATCACAAGTTTTATCAATGGAGTCTGAAAAGAGTGCTCTCTTTAGCCAGAATACAGACCTTCTTCCTTTTCTCTATTTCTGGTAATGCTCTGGAGAAAGCAGCAGACTGAAGCAGGTTTGTATCTGAGCAGACCATTGAGTGTCTGTTTCAGAAATGCATGGAAGATATTTGTAATTGTGTTCTAGTGGTAGGAAGAAATGTTTAAATAAAGTGATGAAGGCTTTTTCCAAACTATCAGGTAAGGCAAGCACAGAGATACAGTTGGCCCATCATTGCCACAACAGCATTTCTTGAGAAACAACTATTGAAATAGCCAGTAAAGCTATATGTCTCTTGTGGGGGGCTTTTTTAGTTAATGGCAGGTAACCCAGTAATCTAAGTTAAAGACCAGATTCTGGGGCTGTTTTCTGGTGCCCCTGTGAAGCAGGATGGTGCTCTCAACATGCTCTGTGATTCATATCATGCATCAGGCTTTGGAGGCTACAGGCAACAGTGTGGCTTGGCAGGCTGGACATTGCTCCTGGTGTCACAACACCACCGCACAGATGTGCAAGGCTCAACTCCTCAGCTGCACAGCTCCCAGTGTTCCAGCCTCCTGTCAGCTTCCTCATGAAACAAACGCCAGAGCCAGCTGGGTTTTGGTAGGTCTAGATCTGCAACTCATATAACTCTGTCTTCCACAGAAAGCCTTTAATCTGTGAAAGCAAAGACTCATTAAATGCTGCCACCTCTCAGGTCTGATATACTTTATGCAATATAGTTAAACTGTTACACAGAATGTGCATGTGGCTTTTTAAAAATAAATTGTTAGTTTCTGTGTTACCTTCTAGTTACTGTTAGTTACTGTTATTCCTGGACTATTTTTCTGTTGTGTTCTTTTCTTTTTGTGGTTTCTTAGAATTGTTCTTTTTTTCCACGTGAAATACAGACCGTTATGTCTAAATAGTGAAGAATCATAGCCTGGTTTATAGCTTTCTCTGAGTTTTCAATTTCATTTGTAAGTTTAAATTGTAGAGTTGATGTGTTTGATCTAGGCAAAGAAAATTCAATTCTTTAATATTGTAGGGCACAGCTGAGCAAAAGAAATTAAATAATTCACTGGGCTGTTGTTTTCAAACTTCCTCAGAGACTTGGGGTTTATTTCGGAGCTGTGTCCAATATGTTGCGTGCTTGGCAAAGGTCTTTGTCCTTTCATGCAGCTTTGGAGATGTAAAAAGAAATTACACCAACCAAATAAGGTAGCAATTTATTCTTTCCTGATGGCCCTCCCATTGGCAATCATAAGAACAAAAGCCTCCTTCATAGCCCTTCCCCAAAGATCAGCTAAAATTATCCCTGACACAGCCCCATCCAAAAGTCTGACCTGCAGACAGGGATGATGAGAAGGGCCTGGCAGCCTTTCAAACATGAGACCCGTAAGAGTGCCCACATAAGCCTGCTCATAAAAGATTGTGTGGAAAGCCGTGTGTACACAGAAGTGTGCCCTTGTCCACGGGGACTGCGGACACGTTTGTCACTGGCAGCCCTCACTGTGTTTCTTGCTCTCCTGCTGTAGCTTAGTGCTGCTCTGTCAACATTGCAGCCCTCAGGAGGAGTGTGCAGTTTAGTATGGTTAGAGAAAGTATTTTGTATTTTATCAGTATTCTGAGATTGAATTACATACAGGAAAGGAGGTTATCTGCCAGGGCAGGGAGATACAATCCTTCACCATTGTACTTGGGAGTATCAGAAACCACGTGGATCTTCTATGTCATTCCTACTTTTAATCCTGAGCAAGGAACAGCTTTTGGGCTGATAAGTTACACTGATAAGTGAATGCAAAAAGCTGCATGGGAAGCCAGAAATGCTCTCTTCTTCCTTAAAGTCTGTGATTCACATCATGCATCAGGCATGATAGTCCTCACAGAGCTCAGCATGCCAGCAGAGAACTGCATAGAATCATGTGTCTAAAATGTTTGGATATCAAAGGCACAGGCTCTGAGCCCCACTCTGGATGCAGCATTTGGTACAGAAAAAAAAAATTGGATCTAGCTTTATGCTTGATGTCTTTCCTTTCTACTGCAGGTATAGGCCTTTGAAACTATTTATATTTGCACTGAAAGTAACAGCTTGAGATTTGAGAATAATATAGCACCTTGCATATTGTAATTTTCTTCAGCTGCTAACCGTTTTAAGATCTCCTTAATTTTATACCTAATTGCATAAAATTTATTTGAAATTAACAAAGAAGTTTACAAGAGTGAAATAGTTAAGATGTATGCTTCTGAGAAACTGTTAAGTTACTCTTCTTTCCGTTACGTTTGGCAATGCAGGCAATTGTACATTTCATGATAATTAGATTCATGGACTGCTGTTTCCCAGACATATGGGACCTCAGAGTCAGAATGACTGGCTTATAAATTATGACTTACTAATGTATAATGACCGGAGGATACTGTGCATGAGATAGCCCTGAAATCCTCTGCTCTTTTCGCTGTATCTGTCCCAGGAAAATACCAGTCAAATCATTTGCAACTTATGGGGAAGGCATTGTTTTTCAAAGAGAAAGATATTACGACTTTCTTTAGTGATTTGCATGGGGTTTGTCCAGTGTTAGTAGGTTCAATCTCTTGTTACCTTCTAGCCCTAGTAATGTTTACTTTGAGCTGAGAGCTGGTATCCCTGTTGCAATGGACAGGAAAGAAGCTCTGGTAAATCAAGTGTTACATGCACTGAAACACCCATCTCTACACTTGTCTATTATTTGACCACAAGAAAAGGTTCTAGTTTTCCTGTCCTCACTACTGAGGGTCATTTAGGTGTCAGTTTCAAATCACAGATGCTTTAAAGAGCCTGTTTCTCTAAAGAAAGTGATAAACACAATAGACATTGTATTTAGGCAAGAAGAGCTTCTGAATCCCACTCTATTTCTATTCTATGTAGTAGTGTCATTCATTGAGTATACAGCCTCAGCCTGAGAAAGGCAAAGATATTTTCAGAGCACCCGAAAAGGATTTTCTAGCACTGGGACCTTTACTGGGGCAACCAGATATATAATCATGGTATTTATGTTGCAGTATATTTGTGAATGAATATACTTCAACCATATGGAAAGGCACATTGAACTTGGTTTAACCACTGCTCTTTGTAATGTAGTGTAGTTCATTTGTTTGCATTTCCCTTGCATTTTGTTCTAATTTTATTCTTTCTAAGCAGAGAAACACTGCTAACAAACAATACTCCAGTGTTGTTTCTAATAGGCAGTTTATTTAGTTTAATGGGTAGATACACTTAGCTGCAGATTTTGTTGATAATGCTAGTGGTCTTGTCCTTGTCTTTTTCTGTAGTCTTCAGCACTGACTTTGAGTGTACAGAATGTACATTTTAATTCACTTACAAAATTGTTTAATATGATTTAGCAATATAGCTCCATTTTGTATTTCAGGTAAGTCTGCTCAGACCAAAATGTTCTGCACAGTAAGTAAATGCAGTGTAGAAAAATACAGTATTAGAAATAAATTTTTTTTAAGCTTTGTTTACATGGCATTTGATTAAGCTTTCTTACCTTACAAAGAGGAAGAAATTGTGTTGGAAAACAAGTGCACTATGGTGAGGTATGACCTGGACAAATTGGGGTAAACTCAGCATCAAATCTGAGCAAAAAAGCAGAGGCCGTGCTGGCTTACCAGAGCCTTTTCTGACGCTGGAAATTGCCTGTGTGGCAAAAAAATGAGGTGTCAACAAGCAGCTGCTCCACAGCACCCAACTGCCACCTTCTGCATTTGCCTGGGGTGAATTTGCCCCCTTGAGAAAGAAGGTCCAATTATTCGGAGCAGCAGCCATACTTGCTTCCTTGTTTGGGGCAATGAGGGTTACTTGGACCCTCAATTGTGCCCTGCTGGTTGATAAAAAAGGAATAAATGTTCAGACCACAGCTGTGTGAGTTTCTGACTCCTCTCTAAGTGAAGGTTAAAAGAGGGACTAAAAGCAAAACAGAGTAACACAGTAATAGTGAATGTTGGTTTGAATTCTTGTTCTGTATTTCTGCCTTCGATTACCATTGCAACAGCAATTTTTGCACACTATTGCTTTGAGAAGGCTGTGTTCTTAAAGGAAAGAAAACAATGTCTTCATATATGGGTGTAAAAAATAAATGCAAATGGCCTGCAGCCATTTACAAGGAAACAATTCTTCTTGGCTGTTGAAATGAAAGCCTCTTTTTAGTATTTGGGTTCTTTTACTATTTTGCTTTCAGCATTTCTCCTGAAAAGAAGTAGCTTGTCTTGAGGAAAGGACTGAGATGTTGTAGATTCACATATTATAATGTACAGTACACAGAGAAGTATATTCATTCTTTAAGGTGTAATATGTATAGCCTCATGTACCATATACTGATAGGCTTTGGCTGAAACGAGTAGCTGTCTCAAACACCGGAGCCCTTCAGATCATAGGTTTCAAGGTCTCTTCTGAATTTTAGAATACTTTAGGTTTGGCAAGCATTTTCCTAACCTACACTTACTCCTAGGGATTTTGTTAACTCATTTTGGCATACTTAGTGCACAATGGATGATAGTTCCTCTAGCTTAATCCCTCTTGATTTCATGAAGTTTTACACAAGGGGAAGGAAAATGCTCTGAACTGGGAAATGCAAACCTAGATGTCCTCTCACCAGACACTGAAAGCAAATAAAACCTCAGCTGAAACCTTGGTCGAGCTCTTTTTCAGTGTTTTTTAAGAGAGGTGTGTCCGCAGAGAACAGCTAAAATGCAACACTTTCCTGGCAGCCACAGTATTCCTCATTGCATGACCTCTCTCTTTGCTTTTGGAACTCTGCATAGACCAGCCATATGGTAGGCAGCCAGCCAGTGTCCCCTTCCAAGATGGTCACAGCCTACCAAACAGGGTCGCGAAATACTGGTGGAGTATGTTGTTTCTCAGCTGTGGTAGGGGCTGACTGGCAGCACTAGGTACAAATGCACAGCTCCACATGGAAGTGATATCAGTGTGATGCACATTCTTAATTTTGCACATGTGTATAACAGGTTAAATGTATGTGCTTTCTTATAAGAAAAACATGTCTGGTTTGATTCTGTGTACTGTGTGCTGGTATATATGTATATGTATAGAGTCATCCATGTAACATGGTAGTCTGTAACTTAATACTGGCTGATCTCATTAGGCTCTGTAGTATTTTTTTGTGTGGAAGGTAATGCACTTTTACTCACAGTTTAGATACATACTGTTACAGTTCTGTGATAAAAGCTTCCAAAACCCGGGATGAGATAGTTTAAACACAGTGCATTTAAGACAATTAAGTTTGTCAAAGAGGTAACACCAGCAGTAAATGTAATTTTAGTGGTAGAAAATGAGGGCATTTCATCAGTATTATATTTTTTAGTTATTCCTGATAAATCTTACATTTGACAGTGTGCCTGAAAGTGTCTGTTTCCTTGTTTGGAAACAGCACTGTTATATCTGAAACTGTTCTGTCTTTGTTTAATCATACTTGTCTAAATACAATTACTCTCATCTCTGCAAGCTAACTGAAGGTGGACGCTGATTGCACTTAACTACCAGCTGAAGCCTTAAAACTTTCTGTTAACTGATTTAACAGGGTTAAAAAATACATGCCCATACCGAAACACAGGCATACATTATATGAAAGTAAAGATTTTACCATGATGGAGTCCCCTATCCATGTGGATCATCAGTGCTGCACTGAAGGCAGTAGAGCAAACACAGCCATCAAGTTTGGTCTTCTTGTCTCCACAGCCTGGAAAAACATCCCTGACATTGCAGGGTACTCCCCTTTGGAGCCTGGGACAGATGCTCAAGTATGAAATTCAACCTTTTGTTTCCATCTTCTCCATAGTTATAATTTAGACAGTTTCTTTTGCTGTCTTGCCATCATAGATGAGTCTTCTCACAAAATGATAAGCCATGGCTGTAAGATCAGCTTTTTGCTCCACAGCTCCTACAGGAAGCCTGTTTCCACCCAAGTGATCAGGAAATAGCTGTGGGTTTTCATTTCTCCTTCCATCTCCTTCATTCTAGATGTTTACCTATTGTCTTGAGAAAAAGCAGTTGTTTTACCTCCAAGCCTACAACTTTTGTTAAGCTAAATAAGCCCATGTGTTTAATTTCTGCTCCTAAGGACATGGGCTTCAAGGTTAATAGATTTCCTGGTGGAAGGTTTGAGACTGATTTGAACTATTCTGGGAGAACTCCAATCCCAAATACCATTGCAGACACTCATGTTCAAGGTGAAATCAAAATGGAACAAAATTCTTCTAATCACTCAGCTAGACTTTATCTTTACACATATCCCCTTAGAAATTTGAAATATTGCATGTCACTTGTTTTTTCCTTGACAAAATGAGAATTTTCATGTTCTCCAAAAATCCCTACTTGTTATTCAGTCCAAAAAAAGTCTCAATATATAAGTCTAGTTTTATAGCGTATGGTAGCACAGCCATCATCCTGTTTTGGCATATGGTACAACAAGAGCCTTGTGCTGCAGCACATCTCTCCACGGGAATACCTCCCCTGCTGCATCCAACTACTGCATTTATGTATTGCAAAATAAGCATCAAATTAGGGGTTTATCTTGTATGTCCAGGATGTACTAATAGTACATCTGGTAGTGTATAAATACACTTAAATATCTTTCCTCCTCTTGCATGGCCAGCTCATGACTGTGGCTGTCTATGTGCTGTCAAGGTACAAAAAGATGCATAAAGGTGGATGAGAGCTGGTGCTTAACACAGATCTTGGTGAGAGTATTCAGGTAGCTGGAAACCAGTTGGAAAAATAAAATAAAAGAAATAATAATTAAAAAAAAAAAGCAGCAATGGAGGCAAATATGGACCATAGGCAACCCGTTTGCAGAATTAGGAGGGCTAAATTCAAGAGTGTTAATTATCCAAATTTAAAAATATAAGCAAAAGAATGTACATAAGCTGGAGACCTTGTCACAGACAAGACCATGCAGAATCTGAGCCTTAGAGTCTGCCATGCTATCTTTGGTGTTTGCCAAAAGTCTGAGTGAAGCATATGCTTGTCAGTTTTCTCTGAGCCTCACAGATTGAAAGACGTTACTTTCAGCAGTAACTTTCATTTTTTATCACTTAGAGCTTTGAGATCTCTCTGCTCCACATTCCCCCTTGAACTGGAGATAGCAGCCACTTAAATTCTTCCCATTTGACATGTTAACAGCTTGCAGCCTGAACTGTTCTGGCCTTACAAAAGACATTCCTCATCTGAATTTCTCCCAGTGCAGCACTGAGCAGACAGGAAAGTCATTTCCACTTACTTGCGTGCAGCATTTTGTGTACTGCTGCCTTGGCTGAGCAGAGTTCATCTCTCAGTAGGATCCTTACTCTGTCAAGCACTGAATTGGGATCAATACTTAAATTAGGATGCAGTTGTCATTTCCAGTTCATTGGTGGAACAAAGTCCTCCTAGTTCATCATTTCTCTTTCAGCCTTTCTACTTCCAGCTTGAGTTGCCCCCTCTAGTCTCATTGCACCAGTGCTTGCAGCCTGGTCTTAACTGAGAATTTGATACATGGGGTGATGCATCAAATCCTATTTCTGCTAAGCAACACAACCCACAGAAGCCACTAGAAACTGCAATAAAAAAATTATTCAAAAAGCTGTAGCATAAAAGGTGGAGAAATAAAAATACCCAACACTGTTGACGCGGGAGTCACTGACAATGCTGAGACGATCAATGTGACCGAGCAAATGCCAATTTATTAGACAAAGTGTCTAACTTATTATAGAGATTCTTAGCACAGCTACAGTGATTTGGCAATTGTTGATTGGGCACCTTAACCCTTAACAATGCTAGGATTGGATAACACTGACCTGGGAACTCGACCCCCAGAACTTCCCAGCTCCTTTTCTCTTGTGCTCATTTCTGAGACGATACCACTGGTGTTTCTTTACTCCCTCATCCATGGCCTTCAGTTTATCTCAACTGCGTGACTGTTCTCAGGCAGGCTGCCTTAAACCAAGGCCTCTGGATTGCTCACAAAATGTCCGCTGTTACACAGCCTATCCACACAACATGTTCTAAAAGAAGTCTTTAAAGTGGAAAAATTGAAAATTATGATTTTCAGAGGAAAACTACTGGAACCTTAAACACAAATTTCTCTTTGTAGATGACAGAGCTACAGCAACATCTCAACATCTAAACTGCAGCACTCTGACTCTCTGCCTGTCTCAGTCTCTGATGCCCCTATCCCTTCCCCATTTTTTGTCCCTTTGCAGCCACCACCTATGTGCCTAGGTAATGCCAAGATTAGTGGGCGCAATGGGGTATGGAGCAGGAAGCAGGCAGGTGGTGGTGGGCAGGGGAGTAAAAACATTGCAGAGAGGAGAAGAAGGGGGATATGCAGCTGTGCTCAAGCACGTCACAGCCTCTAGGGCCTCCCAAGAAGGAGTCTGGGAACCTTGCTGTGTATGTCACTGCAGTACTGGCATGGAACAGGGGTACATGCACAGCAGTGTCCGGGAGATTTAGGTAGTTTTTTCTTGGTGACTGTGACTTGTGGCTGTCACAGTGAGGAGCCTTTTTCTCATTTCTAGCCTAAAGAAATTCATAGCTAGTTTCTTATTGTTGTTAGGTTTTTTCTCTTTTGTGTCAAGAAATCCTTATCTTAAACCCCTTCCTTCCACCAGTTTCTGGTGTTTACCATTACATAGTTGTAGAAAGTGGTGGAATACTTCTTCAAGTTTTACTTGCATTGCTGAACAAGGCAAATCTAGCATCATTTTGTAGCACAGCAGCCTCTCCAGTCCTCCATTGACCCCTGGCTCTCCAGAAGAGGTTCTCTCACATGACTTGGAAAAGTTTTACCTGCTTTGCTGTTGGATTAAATTTCCTTCAATTTTGTATTTCTCCTACTCCATTTCCTTCAGTACAACCATCACCTAAAACAGTAACTGATCTGAAGTTGTATCAAATACCTTACTGAAACCTGGACACATTCATGTCTGTGATTGTTGCATGAAGTTAAGGTGATCAAAACCTTTGAACATAAGGATTTTCTGTAGGAAGAGCATTATTTTCTCCTTCAGCAGTGGTGTTCACATCTGCTGTTGTGCCCAGCACAGCTGTGGTTTGATAATAAGAGGTCCATGTGAGGTAAGAATGGCACACCATGTTCCAAATTATTTTTAAATTAACGTTGATTTATCTTCCACTAGCACTTTTTTGCCTAGAAGATCTGTTAAACCATAATCTGCAAAAGGTAAAGGGGGCTTGGACTTCTTATGCTTAATTATAGCATAAAACACAGTGAAAGGTTTTGAATTTCTAATTGTATGCTTCCTCATTATATTTCACACCCGTAATTCAAGTCATAGAAAGCCAGAAGACTCTATGATTAGAAACACCTATAATTGATGGCATTATAAAGAGTGAGCTGGTGAAAGTTAGGGTGTTAAGAAGGGACATTTCAGTCACTCTGCTTCTAGTGCTTCAGTCAGATTGTGTTCTCATTGTGGTCAATAGAAATGTAGATGATTATTTGAATGAGATCAAAATAGCTTGTTTCTGTTAATACAGGTTTAATTTTAGGTTGAGATGTGAGATAAACAGTTTTAAATGCAAGTTGACATTCTTATTTCTCATTGCATACTTTAATTTCATTTACTATGATTTTGAGTAAAATAATTTTTATAAGAAAGGTTTTAATACCATTATCCCCTAAATTTGGAAGTTACTCTGTAGCAATACATACATTTTATATCTCATACTGATTGCCAGAGTTATCAATAAAGATCAAACTGTAGGCCAGATTCCTAATTATCCTGTGGCTGTATTTTAGTCGAATAAATAGATTTAACCCTGTCCCTAAACTTTAAGTCTCTTCTACACTGTATAAAATGCACAACCCTAAATTGAAATACAAAAATCAAAATTTATTGCTACTCTACCTATCTCCATCCCCTAGAATGCAGTTATAGCATGCTACTTAATGATGGCCACTGAATTTAATTCCAGAGTTTTAAAACACAAGTTTCCAACTCTTAAGAGTTACAGGATTGATTGTAGGCTGATCCAGGCTACAGATACATCTTATTTGCACTAAGAATACAATCTGTCCACAAAGTAAAGTCAAAATAGTAAGGTTTTATACTTAGGTCCATAGACATGAGTTCTCATAAAATATCTGTGTGTCTGAAGGCCTCTACTCTTATAAATACAGGCTGAGAGAGTTGGGCTTGTTGAGTCTGGAGACGAGAAGTCTCTGGGGACACCTTACAACAGTCTTCCAGTACCTAAAATGGCCCACAGGAAATCTGGAGAGGGACTTTTTACAAGGGTATGTAGTGACAGGACAAGGGAGAATGGACTTAAGCTGGAAGAGGGTAAATTTAGATTAGATACAAGGAAGAAATTCTTTACTGTGAGGGTGGTGGGACCCTGGAACAGATTGCCCAGAGAAAGTGTGGCTGCCCCATCCCTGGAAGCGTTCAAGGCCTGGCTGGATGAGGCCTTGAGCAACTCGGTCTAGTAGAAGTTTAGATTGAATATGAGGAACAAGTTCTTTACTGTAAGGGTGGTGAGGCACTGGAATGAGTTGCCCAAGGAAATCGTGAATGCTCCATCCCTGACGGTGTTCCAGGCCAGGCTGGACAGAGCCTTGGGTAACATGGTTTAGTGGGAGGTGTCCCTGTCCATGGCAGGGGGGGGTTGGAACGAGATGATCTTAAGGTCCTTTCTAACCCTAACTATTCTATGATTCTATGATTCTATATTACCTAGCACAACAGATTTGTTCCAGTCAAATATTTTTGCATGTTTATTCTGAACCCTTGGAAGAATTTGACGCAAAACCTGAGAAACAGAAATTAAATTTTTTGTAGGTTCTTTTGGAGATATCCATTATAATTGCAAAATCTGGAATTAAATGAAAATAGATCCACATAGAAACTAGAAAAGATATGTGTGGAAATAGGATTCTGAACATTTTTCAATAACAAAAAAAAAAAAAGAAGAATTCTAGATGAAATCTCTTGTCTTCCAATATAAGTAGATCTCATAAGGGAGAGTATTTCTGTACATTGGATATCAGAAATTCTCAGGGAAATTTTGTGGTTGGACAGAAATTAAACATCCCCACCCTATTTGCATCTGTTGCTGATCTTTCTGAAAACAGAGTAGCTGGTAGCAAATTCAGGTTTACAATTCAGCATTTCTCGGCTAGAACGTGGTATTTCAGAATTCCACTCATTCAAAACCCCAAAATTTGGCTGCCTTGATAAGATTGTCACATTCCCCAGCAGAATGTGAATCGTTCTCTTGCTTTTAAGAGCCTACACAAACCTTTCCAGAAAACTTATAATAATACTCAATTTGAGATAGCTTTCAAAGAAAGCAGTTACCAACACAACAGAAATTTCCAGAGCCTATCATCCTGACCGCCTCCTCTCTCTAGTAGATAAGAATTTTTTAACTCCTTCCAGTTCTGTTCTTGCAGACATTACTCATTTTTATGTTTGTTGGTGTTGGGTTGGTTTTTTTTTTTTAATATATGATTTATTCACAAATATTGCTGTTACCTTGTCTAGTGCAACAAAAATATTTGCTTTTCATGTCACCACCTGAAGAAAAATTGTGGCATGGAAACTTGAATCTTTCTTAGCTCCAAAATGTATCTTACAAATTCCAGCTGTTTCAGGGATCCTAAACAGTCCATGAAGATTTTTTCAGGTTTTTTTAGGTTTGGGGATTTTCTGGTTGGGTGGATGGGGGGGAGTGAGGTATTTTTTTTAGCTTTTTTTAGATGAAGAAGGCACTGAGTGATTGTGGGAGAGCTACAGCAGACTTCTTCTCTGGTTATGACTATAAATTTCATGTTGCAAAAACATGAAAAGGTGGGACAGCTGGCAAATCTAGCCAGCTATCTTGAGCAAGGAGGTCCCTGACATATGGTGTTGTTGCAGAGACAATACATTATTTTTCTTCCTCACTTCAGAATACGAGAGTGTATGTGGGACACTACTGTGAGGCTGGGATCAGTCCAAGTTTGCACACCACTGCAACAGGCCTTTAGATTGCATGAAGGTGAGGGCTCACCTCTAGCGGATGAGAAAGTGGAAGTAGATGCAAACACTGCTACAGATGTAAACCTTGAGGACTGTACTGTTTATAACAACATTTTATAAAAGTCTGCAACAAAAGTAAAAAAATAAATATGGTTTTTTTTTTT
>NDXB01003482.1:0-60052 GCA_002631895.1 Agapornis roseicollis | reverse complement strand
GTTTGATAAGGAGAAGGCGGGGGGGGGGGGGGGGGGGAAGTAAGATGTCCACTTTGCCCATTTTTATGTTAGTTCACAAAAAAGCTATTGATCTTATTGGCCAAACTCCACAAAATTTGACAGGGAGCTAGGTTTCAAAGGTAAGAGATGCTAACAGTAGGTGTGCTAAACCCAAGACCTGCCAGCTTGAGCAGTCCAAGCCACATGCATAGCTGTACCACATACCACAGTGCCCAGATATGAAGTCAAGGAAAAGAAATAGTGGTAGAGAGAGGACAGAGCAGCAAGGACTGAGATTAGGGATTGCAGTAACCGTGATGGGTCTCTGTGGTCACAGGGAATGGTCAGAGGAGGTGCTGTGGGTGGATAGGATGGGGAGACAAGGGGAGGTGTGGTGGAGAGAGTAGGAGTAGCTGCAGGTGTTGTGAGGAGTGAACGGACACAAAAGAAGGCTCAGACTGTTGTAGTAGCAGTCTCTGAAATATGTGGGCTAGGTTGTTGAGACAATTCATGTTTGTTGGGCACCCCATCCCTGCAAGTTTTCTGCAAATGGTGGATTAGGTGGGGAAGGGAAATTTTCCTACATGGGGTCTTATAAGTCTGTAATAAAAAAGTTTATAATGCGAGTTCGACAGGAATATGTTAAAAAGTCAATCAGTCATGAGGTACAAGCATGGTTAGCAGATGTCACTGGTTATGGTTCTTGCTATCTGAGAAGGAGCCCTATGACCTAGTCTCACTTTATGCCTTAAAAGAGAGGAAAAGTTGGACAGACTATCTCAAAATTCTTCCCAAATTTCCCTTCCTCAAAAATGCAATTCTGGAAAGAGAAGAAAATGTTGATGTTTACAGCCTCACAACATAAAATGATTTTGAGACTATGGGCATGTGTAGAAAAGGAATTCCTTAAAGACAGCAGACTTAGCTGGAAAATTCTCATCACAAGTCTGGTCCGGTACAAATAAATAGAAAATATCTGCTTTCCACTGAGCAGTCATAAAATGTCTGAACCTTCTCACTCTGACAGAGTCAGCTAAACAGATTTGCAGCACATGAACATACATCAGTGTTCAGACATCTCTTTGTGTCCTCTCCAACCCGATCGCTTCTGGTGTACTCCCTGTACTATTACCACTGCATGTCAAACATATAACTGCTGTGCTGTGGAAGCATTTTTGCTACAGTTATGTCTCCACTGGCAGATAAAGATATATTTTTATCCAGGGTGAACAAGATTGTGTGAAGCCATGCAGAAGCAACCCCGTTAAATGACATAGTAGCATGAACTCCATCAGTTTTCTTATGCAGTTGCCTGTTTTTACCTTGGATAACTGATTAGCTATCTCACTGTAGAAAACACAGCTGGGACAAACACCTGGATTTCATTGTGAAGTAGATGAGAGTCTTTGGCTGGTCTCCACAAGCCATATCATGACAAATATTGCAGATTTAGGATTATAAATTGTTAACAAAAAGCATACATTGCATTCTAAGAAATACACACTTAAAGAGCACTCAGTATCACTAAAGTAATGCCCAAAGTAAGGACAAGGTGCTCTTACTTAATGTTATCTAATCACTGGCAACTTATAGAAACTAATTTCCAATAAGATGTGCAGTCAAAAATTCATCCCAGATGCTAACTCAATGCACACCTTGGCTGTGCTTTTTAGATGGTCAACCATTTGTCATGTGCTGCATAACAGTGCACTCACACTGTTGTTTTTTTTTAAAGTGAAAACACAGCTGAAAGAGATGCTACTGAAATGTAGACTTCAAATAAAATAATCTGGTTCTACACTCAAGCATCTTTCAAAGTTTCAGAGGTTTCTGCTGAATATTTTATCAACAAGAAATACAGAATTTGATTAACTAGTTTATATTTTTTTGTCTATTAATATGTTATATATATATTTTTTATGTCTGTCTATAGCAGTGTAAGAAGCAGCCACATATTCCAGAAATTCTTTTTTCCACCAGTGCAAGCATCTTAAAAGGAATTCAGAGTTGAATAAATTCACATGCACTGCATGTGCTTTAGCAAGCAGGTGGATTTTTGAGACTCTGAAATTGAGTGGTTTTAAAACCACTGCTCCAGGGACCTTAAGGATTTTGTAATTGTCCCAGGACACATACTGCATCTCTTCTACTCAAAGGTGTCTGTTTAATAGTTTTATGCCCATTTTATAATTTCAGAATGACATAACATGCAGAAACTACCTTCCTCTGAGGCAGACCTTGTATCTCAGCATCTGTTAGATTATTTCCTAGAAGCTAGCACTGTATTTAAAAAGTCATAACATTTGCCAAGATGTTTTTCTTCTCAAATGGATGTGATGCTAATTTTGCCTTCCCAAATTTTGGTTTGCTATTCAGATTACAATATGCATCCAAAGTTCCTGTTCTGCACAGGTTTGAAGAAAAAATGCTGCTGAACGTTAGTTTAGTGACTCTGTGTCACACACAATGCAAATTATTAACGTGCTGTTACAGATTATTAGGCAGATGTTAACTCACACTAGACCATAACATCTTGTTCTCATTTAAGTGTTTTAACTTGCTCTTTTTCTAGTACCTGCATGCAAATGGGATTGTGCATCGTGACTTGAAGCCAGAAAATCTACTCTATGCAACACCAGCACCAGATGCGCCACTAAAAATCGGTGAGCAGCATTATATGTATGCTTTCCTAATTCCTTTGTACCAATAATATGTGTTAATTGATGTTTATAGTCTCACTACCACTTTTTTCAAAGCTAATGCTTATACTCAAATGAATAGCATGTTACTTCTTCACCAGCACTTTGTTTTTAAACCAATACAAAACAATGTGCTTGCTTAGAGAACTTATAGAGAGAATTGTTCAGAATGTGTCAGAGAATGAAGAGCTCAGGAGGAACAAAAAGGATCATGAGATCAGCATATATCTGTGTGAACTTCTGTGCCCTGTATTTTATTTTTAAACTAGTATTTTAGAAGGAAAGATTCATTGGCATGAAAGTACAAATGTGCAGATAAATGGTAGAAATCAAACTGAGCAATGCTGACTTCTGTTTTGATGACAAATTTGAGGGATAAGAAGTTATCTTGGCAAAGATCATAGGGAAGCTGTCTGAAGCACGGTTAGCACCATGTGGGCAATGAGGAGGACAAAAGTGAGATCAGGCTCTCCTGAATGGAGATGTATTATGCCAGTTCTGTTGGGCATGGTCACTGGTTGAAAAGGGCATGACCTCCAAAAATGCTAGGTATGCCAAGTTTTCACTTTAGCAAAGAGAAGCTCTGTGCAATCCTCCTGAGCTGTATGTAACTAGTTTGGAAAGACTACCTTGTGCTCTCTTACCAGAGAGCATGGGAGCATACAAAGAGTGAGTGTTGCCATGTTCATCAGGCTGGTGTCCATCATGGGTTTCAGAAGCTAGATTTCCACCAAATAGTCTCAGCAATTTCATATAAATTTCTAGGAAACTCTGTCATCTCAGGATGATGGTATCTTAATTTTTACATTTTATCCTAGTTTTTATCTTTCCTGGAAAATCTCTAACAGCTGTAACACTGTAGATTAATGCAGCACCCAGTGGCCTTGGTTTGACAGGCCAAATGGTGTAGGGGTTTCTGAAGCATTTTCCTAAATGCTGTGAGTCTCCATCTTCTGGTTAATATTATTGTTGTTTAAGTTGACATCAGATTTACAGTAATGCATTAAACTATGCATTTCTAGAATAAAAGATGAACTGTTCTTATCCTGATCTTGAGTCAAAATACTCACTTTGTTATTCACTGTAACAAAACAAAAATACTTTCATTTTACATTTTTTAAAGCAAGATTATCATCACCTGAATTAAAGTTTGAAGAAGTTCAGTTTATTCTCAATGAAAACTAACAGTTTATAAAGACTTTGGTTTTCATGTCTTTTAAAAAAAATGGATCATGCAAGTACGATGTGTAAATCAAGAGGGCTTTTCCTGTCTAAGCAGTAATGCAGGGTAGAAACACTGCAAAAAAGATGATCATCACTCCTCCTGGCACAAGCTCTATGTCTCTAAAAGACTTTTATCAAAGTATTGCAGTGATTTTGTCTTGCAGGGACTGTATATTCTGATCCTTATCCAAGAAATTACTGATGCATTATTTCTAAACCCAAAATTATTCTTTTAATTTTATTGGATTACTCACAAAGGGAAGGTGAATATGTACCTAAAATACATTTCTGGATCACTGGTTTTATGCCTTTAGGCATACCATTTTATTGGCTTTGTGCAGTCTTTGGGATAAAATACAAGCTACATTCCTGTCAAGTACTCCTGTCAGGAGTACTCATTGCATAGACAAATTTTGCTTCCAGATTATAGTCTGGGTAGATTCTTTAAACTGAACCTCATCTCTGGAAATGACAGTATTGTTCATTTAATGCATAAATGTTCATTTAATTGCATATACAATATAAAAAGAAAAAAAAAAGTGATTTTACAAGGAAGTAAGAACATTAATATTCCTAAACAATCCTGACAGCTGACTTTGGACTTTCCAAGATTGTAGAAGACCAGGTGACCATGAAGACAGTTTGTGGAACTCCAGGGTATTGTGGTATGTTGTTTTATTTCTTACGATATGCTGCACTTAATGTGAGGATATTACATTTTCTTTTTCCAAGGTGAAATGCTTCATCCTAGAGTCAAATATCCAAAAGCCCCCAAAAAGCAGAAATAAAAATCTAATGTTCAGAACTTGCACTGGGTTAAGTTTCTCTAAACTCATATTCTGTAGCACTGAAGCTTAATAATCAAAATACATGTCATGGTGCAAGTTCATTGCTCACAAGGAAGTTAAGTTCAACCATTGTAAAAATGCTGAAATTACTAAAGTAATACTGGAGAGGCATCAGCAGGAATTTGAACTATGAAAGGCATAGTGGAGACCATGAAAAATTAATACAGCTCATAGAAATTATGAATATTTGAATATTGCTTACAATTAATTTATCTTAAAGTTATTTTTCCCAGCTCCCTGTTGGAACATCTTTGGAATTAAGTCTTGATTATTCAACTTGATTTCTGATATTATTTTTTTAGCACAGAAGAAATAAAATTATTACTTAAAGTAGGGTCATAAATTAATGTATTACACAAGGATGATAATTTTAATTCCTTTAGTAATTTAGAAATCAGGAAATTATATATTTGATGATGTTGGGTTTATATGGCCCTTGAGGGTACTTTCTACTTCTTTAAATTGTGTTTCATCTCATGGTCCTATATGCTTCTGTTTTACACACAGTTCATGCTTCTCAGTCAGAAAGTGAATGCTACAGTTGATGTAGGTGTAATATCTGGCAAACAATGCCATAGCTGTGCTGTATGTCAGATACCATTACTCCAGAGATGATATAACTAAAACTAGCCATAAAAAATCAAGTGTCTAAAACCAGAGCTCAATCACATAACCCACCACAGTAGGGAGAAAGGAAGCATACAACTGATCTTAAAAAAAAAAAATAGATCTAAGAAGGTGCTGCCATGTCCCAGTGGCCATTCCCTCATGACAGGGAGAGCATCTCACTCTGAGGCTGTGGCAGGTGCTCATCCTGCTGCCGGCAGGGTTGTGCCCAGCCTGTATCCCCTCTACACAGCAGACTTTCTTCAGCAGTGGCATTGTCAGGTCAGAGGGGAAAGCAAGGGATGCTGCATCCCTGTGGCAAGCCTCTGGCCTGCGTGCCAGTGCAGACCTCTGGTGTGTCTTGGCTCACTTCTGTGTGAATGATGCCAAGCTGAGCAGGCAGCCGCTAGCCAGAGCCTCTCAGAATGTGTGGCAGCTTTCAGCAGGGCATCCTGAGCATGCTGTCGGGCTGCGGGTACAGCATCCTTATGCACAAATTCATGGTCAGAGCCAGGACAGATAGCTCCACACATATGCAGAAGCTCACCTGGACTCCTGGAACCAGAAAATGAGCCAGAAATGGATCCTCCACTGCCAGAACATGCAAAAGAAGGAGTTACTCTGTTAAAATAGGATTGCAGCTGCTTCTGCATTCCGCTCAACATTCATTGCAATATTCTTTCATGTCAGCAAGTCAGCTAATGGCCAGAGAGGCTAGTGATCTTGATTACACAAGGGCAAGCTTGCTGGCCTACCCACTGAGAATGCTAATCTTGGGCAACCAATGTGATCTTGTGGAGAAGCCTATTTCTGCCAATCTCACTGAACTGCAGATCCTAAATGGGCTTCTACAAGAGGCTGCAAGCTGCTAGCAATATGCTGGGTGGTAGGCATATCTGGTAGTTTTGGACAGAGCTGAGCTAAGCCATGTGGAAACTGGACACTTGGCATCTGTTTTCATAACTGTAAAAGCAAAGCATTGGAGAAGACTGTAAGATTACTCTGCTGTTTCATATTACAGATGATAAGGCAATTAAGGTGACATGCCCATTACCTCATATGACATTGTCTGCCAAGCACATGCAGGCAGTAAATATGCTTTAGAAGTAACACTGAATTCCAATCAGTTTCATAAAACTGTATTTCACATATTAGCCATTACTGTTCTGGTTGATAGTTATACTACAAATGCCATAAAACTGTGGGTAGTATTTAGCCCTTTTTATGACTGTCTTTTCATACTGTAAAAATAGGATAAGGTTTATTCCCACAGAAAAGCCCTCAGAGTAACAACGACTTGACGGGGAGTTTTGAGACTGAATGCCTGTGCTGAGAAGACAGGAGCTTTGTGCCTGCAGACTTGCACCTGCAATCCTTGTTTCATGACCCAAGTTAAAACTGACCATGCAGAATTCCTGTTGCCTGGAAAATATACAAGGATTACTTTCTAGAAGTGGAGGAAATCCAGGAAGAAAATTGTTAAAATGCCAGATTGAACTATGAAAAATTGACAGTCACAGACTGCCAACTCCCACATCCTGCCCACCCAGCTATCAGCAGCTTTTCTAGAAAGGACACAGCAACAAAAACACCTACAGGAGTCTGGGTCCTTTGCATCAAAACTTACCAATCTACAGTCCCTGGGACATGCAATATGGTGCAGAGGACTTAAAGCAGGAAGATGGTCACAAAGAACTTTACTTGCTAAGACACTGTGCTTCCATTGAATTTAACAAGAAGGACATAAGTGATTACTGACAGTATCAGAAAATAAGCCTAAAGATAATCCAGTGCAGAGCAGTGATTCATAAGTTACAGCCAACACCTAAACTAATAATAATGCATCAGTCAAATCCATTCACCAAAAGCAAACTTCTGGAAATACTGAAAAATCATATTTACAAGAACGTATAGCTGTGTAATCAGAGTCCAGATGGCAAAGACCTAAATGGACAAATCTTTGGTCTCTTTTATGACCATTTTGCAATACCACAGAGGAGAAAAGCCAAATGAAGGCAGAAAGTGTCTTCTGCCCTTATTCTGAGCAAGAAGACATCCCAAGAAACACTGTGTTCTCTAGAGAAGAAACATATTGGCCATTAATGGAAAAACTCTTATTTACTTTAGAGCCCTCACATGGCATTAACAAACATGACAGGAAGAATAGCAGTTAACATCTCTTTTCTAAATCTGTCGCCATCTCTTTCTCTGGGGTCATTGGTTGCTTTGCCTGTATGCTGTCCTGTTCACTACAGGCTGACAGGAGATAAAATCAGTTGGGACCTAGTGTCATTTTTCAAAACCAGCCCCTCTCTATTCATCAGTTTACCTATGTGAAGAATAGGAAGGCAGGGAAAAATCTGTGGTTAGACTGGTAAGATTTTGTCCAGGTTTTGTACCATGTAGCAACAGGGAATAATGTTCTTTGTCTTCAATATTAATGCTTTGTAAAAAATGTTTGATGAGATAGTGGACTAAAGGGCTGTACTGCCATCCTGTACATTGATGGATGCAGATACAATGGTAGCTGAGAAGAAGGGCTACTGACATGGGGAAGTGTGTCTCAAAGTTGTCTTTGTAACTATTTTTTCCAAATTAGTTGGTATTTTTGTCTGTGGCCAAAAAGTGAGAGAAGAAAGGTTTTTTCCCCCTCCCATCCCAGTATGAATCACTTCCATTTTGTCTTCTGGAGATGTGGCATTTCCATCCTGCCACCTCAGAAGCTTTGCCCAGGGAGTTTTGCCCAATCAGAGGCAAACCTCGAGGGTGCACAGAGCTATTTGCCCTATTGGTGACAGGGCCAGGAGAACTCACGTTAGGCACATCACAGTCTGAGTTTGCAACCATGTCCATTTTAAGTCACATACAACAGCAACAAATACTGCCTGATACTGAGGGATACAATGGTCTACTCAGCTTTCCTTGAGGAGTGTTTGTCAAGATGCCCTCTCGGAGGTTAGCTCATCTTTACCCTTGCAGACCCAGAGTCCCCCAGGATGGCCTGGCCTTCCTATCCACTCCACACTGCAGCAGAAGCAATTGCCTGAGATGGTCATGTCTTGCCTTACAACCAAAACAGAATACCAAAAATAAAAAGCAATTTGAAACCAAAATCCACTTTTCATTTTAATCTGGCTGTGCTTGGACATGATTTCTGTTGCTTTATAGAGTCACAGAATTATAGAATAGTGAGGACTGGAAAGGACCTTAAGATCATCTAGTTTCAACATCCCTGGCATGGGCAGGGACACCTCACACTAAACCATGCCACCCAAGGCTTCATCCAGCCTGGCCTTGAACACTGCCAGGGATGGAGCATTCACAACTTCCTTGGGCAACCTATTCCAGTGCCTCACCACTCTAACAGGAAACAATTTCTTCCTTATATCCAATTTAAACCTCTCCTGTTTAAGTTTGAACCTGTTACCCCTTGTCCTGTCACTACAGTTCCTAATCAAGAGTCCCTCCCTAGCATACCTAGAGGCCCCCTTCAGATACTGGAAGGCTGCTGTGAGGTCTCCACACAGCCTTCTCTTCCCCAACCTGAACAGCCCCAACTCTCTCAGCGTGTCTTCATATGGGAGATGCTCCAGTCCCCAGATCATCTTCGTGGTCCTCCTCTGGACTTGTTCCAACAGCTCCATGTCCTTTTGATGTTGAGGACACCAGAACTGCACACAATACTCCAGGTGAGGTTTCACAAGAGCAGAGTAGAGGGGCAGGATCACCTCCTTCGACCTGCTGGTCACGTTCCTTTTGATGCAGCCCAGGATACGGTTGGCTTTCTGGGCTGCAAGCGCATACCGCAGTTGACCCATGTTCATTTTCTCATTGACCACCACCCCAAGTCCTTCTCTGCAGGGCTGCTCTCAATCTCCTCTTTGCCCAACCTGTGACTGTGCCTCGGATTGCTCCCACCCAGCTGTAGGACCTTGCACTTGGCATGGTTAAACTTCATGAGGTTGGCATCAGCCCACCTCACAAGCGTGTCAAGGTCCCTCTGGATGGCATTCCTTCCCTCCAGCGTATCCACCAAACCACACAGCTTGGTGTCATCGGCAAACTTGCTGAGGGCGCACTCAATCCCACTGTCCATGTCAACAACAAAGATGTTGAACAGGACCGAACACCAATCNTGGTGTCATCGGCAAACTTGCTGAGGGCGCACTCAATCCCACTGTCCATGTCAACAACAAAGATGTTGACCAGGACCGGTCCCAACACCAATCCCTGAGGGACACCACTCGTCACTGGCCTCCAGCCGGACACTGAGCCATTGACCACAACTCTTTGCATGTGGCCATCCTACCAGTTCTTTATCCACCGAGTGGTCCATCTATCAAATTGATGTCTCTCCAATTTAGAGGCAAGGGTGTCGTGTGGGACAGTGTCGAACGCTTTGCACAAGTCCAGGTAGATGACGTCAGCTACTCAGTGAATGAAATTATTTGCCTAATTGAATGCTTAGAAGAGAGGGCCTTAACTTTTAAAAAAACACTTATGAGTGTGCATGGAGTTTAAATTGACTTTGTGATTGATATTTCTGCCTTCAGCTTTCATTTTACTGAGATATGTTTTGTCATCGGCAGCACCAGAGATACTACGGGGATGTGCCTATGGCCCTGAAGTGGACATGTGGTCTCTGGGAATTATCACCTACATCCTGTAAGTGTAGACAGTGCTACAGAGAGATTCAGTTGTAAGCAGCTACTGTGCTGTGAGCTGAAAACATAAGATCCTAAACTTTAATGGTGATATTCCTAATCTTACTTAAGGAAGTAAAATCCTAGAGAAGCATGGCAAAACACTGAGGTTAGATATTTGATAAACACAACACTTCCTGAACAACAGCAAGGTTTGTGCAGAATTGTGCTGTTAATGTGAATAGCATACAAGTGTCAGAAAGCATCGTATGTGGTTTTTTCTCATTAACTGTGAGATATATTATGATCCTAAGTAGCTTCTCAACTACAGATGGGACAAGGAGAAGTTAAGGTGCTTGTAGTAGTTTCACATTGCCTGTGAATATTCCCAAATGCATCTGCCCCATTTGTATCACCCTCGTACACTGCTACAGCTTCGTTTGCAGCACCAATGTTGTTGTCCCACAGCATCTCAGCCAGGAAGCAGAGAGGATTCCAGGACTCTGTCTGCAAATCAGTCCAGTGGGTTAAAAGACTAGCATTGAAGTGCTCCACTTCTGACAAGATAATCAGAGACCCTGCTGACAGAGGGCTGTTAGTGGTGCTGGCCATACATATTTTAAACAGTTGAAGTTGCAACTACAGAGAATTTTCAAGCAGTAAAGGTAGCCACTTGCATTACAATTATTTTACTGTATCAATGGAATCTGTCCAAGGAAGAGTATTGAGAATGAAAAAATGTATCTGATGCATTGACCCTTCTCTTAATAGGAATTAATAACTTTGTTGATTCCCTTGGAAGCACCAATGCTAAACTGGATTGTGTGGTTGTATGAAATACTTGCATGATGCCTTTTATGGGAAGAAAACGGGATTTTACACTTGCACCTTAAAGATGCAGAGGATTTTATGCATTCCAACCGTTTTTTTTTCCACCTCTAGGACTCATTAACTATGTCCAGCAAGTATAGTGTGAAATAATACAATTATTTTCTTTATGTTTTGCAAAGAAAGAATTGTATTTCCTAGGGTTTATACTAAAAGTACTTGTAAAGATATGTAAACACTGAAGACACTATATCAGAAAACATGTTTTGTTCTGTAAATCAGCTCTCCATTTGGGTGCCTATAAATAATAGGCTACATTATTTCTATCTATCATTTTGTTATCTGCTACTTTTAAAATGTGAAACTTGTCTCAAAATCTGGCTCAACTCCTTAGTAGTTTCACATCTCAGATACTGGTAGGTGATCATTTCTCATCAGTTCTCTGGTCCACGCATAGCAGAAAGGTATGAAATTTGCCAGCAGGGCTGTCCCTGAGATTGAAAAGGTGACTTTTGATGTCCCTTTACAAAGATACCTATATTAAGCTTTGGGCTTGCCTAGTTATTTAGCGCGTAAAGGATCACTGCTGTGCCAGAGCAGGTTTAGACTCAATATTAGGAAGAATTTCTTCATTGCAAAGGTGGTCAGGCACTGGAACAGGCTGCCAGGCCAGTGGTGGAGTCACTGTCCCTGGAAGTGTTCAAAATACATGTAGGTGAGGCCCTCAGTGGCATGGTTTGGTGGTGGACGTGGCAGTACTGGGTAATGGTTGGACTTGATGATCTTAAAGGTCCTTCCAACTGAGTTGATTCTGTGAAGACCTATTGATGATAGCTGTCACATTTCTAGAGAAGCTACATTTATACTTTTAGCAGCAAAGAGGACCAGCCCTTTTGTATTCCTGCAGCATGTTAGAAATTGCAGCTACTACACATCTGAGATACAGACAGTCGTCAACAGAGAGGCTGCGCCTGTAGTCAAAATCACGTGGATTTCACTGGTATTCACCATCAAAGTTGGAAGGGATCTCTAAAGGTCATCCCACTCAAAACAAGTGTAACCTGTTGCTCAGGTCCATGTTCAGTGAAGTCTTGAACCCCTCCAAGAATCGTGAGTCTGCAGTGCCTTTGGTCAGCCTCCTCCAGTGTTTGATCACCCTCAAATCTAGCATAAATATGTGCAGTTATCCCTACCTATTTACAACCTTTGTCTAACTGCATATAATGATCTGTTAACTATTTTTTCTTAATTGTAGATCTAGTTCATAGGATCATAGAATCAACTAGACACAGCTTGAGGCCATCAGTGTGATTGTTCTATCACACTAATTCAAGGTGATTCTTTGTTAACTTACTTAAAAGGACACAAAACACTGTCTAGTCATTTCTAATTGTTTTTGAAGCTTTTTGCATTGATTTTTGTTCCTGTAGTAATTAAAAATTAATCAGCATAATACAATGAAATTTCATAATAAAATGAAACGAAGGGCAGCCACACTGGGTCTCATCCTGGCTTCGTTTTTCTAATTTGAAATGGCACCTTTAGTTTTATTCAGCTAATTTGTCATGTAGCGAAAAATCTGTCTGCTGAAACAAAAATGTTAGTAAGACAACAGTAGCTGATAGTAGTGAGTTACGATGAAAATATTTTCAGGAGCAAATAGAGAATCACTCAGAAGGCTTCCAACACAGTCTCAACAGGTCTTTAACATGATCTTACTGTAGGTCATCAGTTACCTTGTATCTAGAAGATAGCTTTAGTTTAACCAGTTAGTGGCCCAACAATGCACTAAGCCAACTCAGCAAAGGTGCTCCATGGGGACAGGAGTTAATCTGAACCAAGCTCAGAAGTGGTGGTGAGAGAGGCTGGGAAACAGGTTGGGGAGTAGCAGAGGGACTGTGACCAGCTCCCACCCACTTAAGCACACAGTGTTTGGAGGTTGGATCCTTCTGTTTTAATCTATCTCTGCCAGACTTGGAAATTAATAACGTGCTCAGAAATGTGCTTATGGTGGAAGTTTTCTCTTCTTCGGCAGTGCAGAGTGATGCAGCTGTTCCATCTGTGGCTACACACCACTCCCAAACCCACATTTCTTCCTTTTACATCTGTCTCCTTTTTCAAGACAGGAATCATACGGATTGGGTTTCAAAATACAAAAACAACTTAAAATGGAAGGCTACATTTTTTAGGTCCTTTATGGTCTGCTGTTACTTTCCTGCCACAATATCATTGTTTGTTGCGTTTTCTGGAGGCAGAGTAGCAGACAGGCTTCCTGTTCAGCTCAGAGTACTTATTAGTTGAATAGGAAATCAATTTTTAAACATCTGATTATGTGTGCAGGCATGATTAAAGTGCAATGAAGCAATAAAAAAAAATTACAGTATATAAATGGAAATCTGTTCTGTAAGCTCACTTTCCCCAGGGCCAGCAGTGCGGATCTTTTGGGGAGTCTGTATTATTCAATATATTCATAAATACAGCCACAGTGAGATTGCAAAATTTCTTGATAATATATAGGTTACCTAAGTAAAGATGAGGGCTGATTATCAGAACCTGCTGAAGGTTCTTACATTTTGTGGATGATAGGATGACTGAACATACAGTGATGAACATAATCAAAACCCAGTCCAGGAAATCTAAAAACTTCTAAATTCACAGGTAAATTATAGTTCCTCTGCTAATTCTTATCCTTCAGGGAATAGCTACAGGGTTTCTGATAATTGCTCTATGATATACCTGTGCTTACAAACAATCAAAAAATGCAGATCCAAGGTCACGGTTTTTAGCAAAGAAATGTAGATTAAAATAGAAAACATCATTACACTAATTTGCAACTCTGTGGTGTGCCCACGATGAATGGTGTTTGCACTCGCTTCAAAAAGTCATACACTAGAGAAAGCCCACAGAAGATGGCAGGGATGAGCAAAGGTTTCAGACTGATGAAAGATAAAATAGTCTAACGTACTTCAGCCTGAGACCAGCAGAGCAAAGACATGCTATAAAATGTAGAAGGTAAATAGATAGCAACTGTTGCATGGCTACTCTTACGATAACTCCCTGTATTAAAAGTCCCAATTATAGACATGTGAAAATGGAAAATTTGCAATTTGATCAGCCTTTCCCAGTGCTTATGAATGCTTATGACCATGTTATATTATGCTCTGTAGAATTAGTTCCATGTCTGTTTTCCCAAAGTGGTCTATAGGACATGAAGTAGGGAAAGGTAATACTAGAAACTGTTTCTAACAACCCAAGATGGAGTAATGTTTGAAGTATTTCTCTCTTTTTCACCCTTGCAGACTTTGTGGATTTGAACCATTTTATGATGAAAGGGGAGATCAGTACATGTTTAAGAGAATCCTGAACTGTGAATATGACTTTGTGTCCCCCTGGTGGGATGATGTATCTCTGAATGCCAAGGATTTAGTAAGTAAAGCAAAAATGAGACTGCAGAGTATCTTTGCTGATATGTATTTGGCTAATGTTTTTCCCACTGAGAAAAAGAGTCCATTTTTGAGTGGAGGCAGAGTGATTTGTTAATTAATTGTGCAATGGCTCCTTGCTCTTCTTATTATTTCTTGTATAGGATGGTGCTGTGATATATCCCCTGTTAGTACAGTGCTGAAATTTTGCACTCAGACCCATGGATGTTCAGATATTTATGTGATCTAATTCACAGATTGTAGGCAGCTGTCAGAGTGTTCATGTATGCCTGCCTTTCAGGGTAGCTCTGAGGTGCTTTGTCAGTCCTCTTTGCAAGGCAACCACCTTTGGGGGAACAAAGATAGAAGTCCTGTATTTTGTGCAGTTTTCAAGTCTGAACCTTGGAGGAAGAATATAAAAGGAGTGAAGCCCCTCACCCTACTTTTCCTTACAGCATTTTTCTGTCCATTTAAGCCTTCTCTCAGTAGATGAGGAAGGACTGATTACTTTTAAATATGGTCCATTAGCAAAATGCAACGGCTGGCATGCTACCTGCACCTTATGCTTTTGTTACTGGATAAAATAAATTGGATCCACGAGGCACTGATCTGCAGACAGATATTCTTGGGTTTGATTTTTAGTCAAATTTAACTTGCACAATTCAGTTATTTCATTAGCACTGAAGAAACAAGTGCTCAGTTCCATATTGCTTATACAAACTGTGCCACAAAAGTTTTTAAAGTACTTCAGAATGCCTCAAATGGAAAAACTGTAGAAGTTCAAAATAATTTCTAGTTGTTGTATTAGATGTGAAGCTTTTCTGAGGTCAAAAAGTATTATTTACAGTTGTGTCATCAAAACCCATATAAACAGCAGCTCGCAGCAAAGCTGCTCATTCATTGTATACAGACAGCTTTGGTCCAAACTGGTGCCTATCATTTTGCTAAAGTTCAGAGTTTCAGGTTTCAACACTACAGCAACTTGTAGATAAGGATGATGTTCATGGCTCTCGAAATCTGTGCTCTGGGCAATTACAGAGTGTTCGGCTGAAGTGATCTCCTTAACTTGACCTCTTCTGTGGATGAATAGCATCATGATGCCGGTTCTCCTGCACCTACTTCAGGGCACCATATTTCTTTAATAGCTCTTTGTGGGGAAATTTCAGAGAACCCTCAATGAGTTCTCCCTTCACACATGGGCACAATGCAGTGGTGCAGCCCTGTGGCATCACTTGCGTTCTGCTGCAACAGGACGTGGAGTATGAAGAGTTGCTTAAATGTGGCTCTACTGAGTACTGCCGTGTACTTCTTTACTCCATTCTCACCCTTCTGTTTTTTAAAACACCACTTATCCAGCAAAACCCATGAAATTCAGCTTGGCTGGACACACTTGCACCCAGCAGTTTGTACAATTTCACTCCCAGAGGTACATGTGCAGTATGCTGTTCTCGAAAACATTCCAATTGTTCCTCCTGTTGTGTTTGGAGAAGTACAGCTTCCCTGGTCTTGGTAAAGAAAGAATGGCATAAACAGCATTAGTTTCACAGTCAGCTAAGAGTAATAATTGTACTGTACTTTTTGTTATATGATGTTTTACAGTGACTGAAGGAATCATTTCATTTGTTACGTACCTAGCAGTGACTGCATGGTACAAGTCTGCATGAGTTGCATTCACTAGAATTTAAACTTTCAAATTCACTTTAAACCTTGTCCAGATGTGAAAGTGAAGATATTGCTAAGAGAACTGCTTGTTTCTGGGGGTATTTTGTGAATCTTTTAGGGTTTACGTGACAATTCAGACAAACATACCTGTGGCAGATACAGGCCACGTTGGTACATACTTTCAAAAATGTTGTTAGCCAGTTGATTCTTTTTCTCTTCCCTCTTAGTGGCTATCTTAGATGTTATTTATGGAGGACCAAGAATTCCAGAAATACATGAAATACATTTCACAGAAATACATGAAAAGGCCTGCATACAAATTGTTGTTGGCCTCTAAGAAACACATTCTAAGATGCTTTCCAAACCAAAACCAAAGCCCCAAAACTGTAAAGTTTGGCAAAAGTAAATGAAGTTTAACAGTCTTCTGTATATCTTCCTTGTGATGCAGGTTAAAAAGTTGATTGTTTTAGACCCCAAGAAACGTCTTACCACTCTACAGGCTTTGCAGCACCCATGGGTCACAGGGAAGGCAGCAAACTTTGCACATATGGACAATGCACAAAAGAAACTTCAAGAATTCAATGCCCGGCGTAAACTTAAGGCAAGTCTCTGGATATGGTCTCTGATTTGGCCATAAAAGCATGCAGTTAAATCAGTGGCCTTTCAGAAACCTTTCACACTTTTCAAGACAACAATCTATAGAGTTATGGAAGTTTTTTATTTGACTGATGATGATTAAGAAGTTGAAGCTGATTTAGTTGATGTCTGCAGCCAAACAAATAAAAATGTGTGAAGTTGATTGAAAACTCATCTACATAGACAGAACTGCTGAGCATGTACACAGCTTTTGCAATTTCCTACCTTTTTTCCTTTCTTTCTTCCTTTCTTCCCCTCTTCCTTCCTTCTTTCCATGTCTGTCCTGTACTGCTTACACATCTTTAAAGTACTGATCAGAAAGAACACAGTTCTGAGTGGTTTCTTCATGAGCATCCATAATTCTGGAAGATATTTAGCCTACTACAGCTTATTTTGATCTGTAAGCCACCCTCAGTTTCTATACCAATCAACTCAAAGCAGTTGCTTAAGCTATCCTTTTGTATGATCTAGAATTACCATTTCAGACATGTAGGTCCATAAAATGCGTGGATTAACAGGCCCAAAACATGCATTTGCAGGTACTTCTGACAGCAAATGTACAATAGCATTCTTTCACCTGGAAATGAAGTGCTGCAAGGCAGGAGTGCAGATGGGATCTGTGCTGAAAATAACATTAGGCTCTGAGTCACCATTATGCTCCTTTACCATCTAGACTACATATCTACTACAGGAAGGAGCAGGGAAACATTTTTAGGTGAAAACAGCAGGCAGCTGGGCATCTAACTGACACAACATTGAAAATTTTTTCCTCCCCTAATCTCTTCTTCAGTTGTGTCTGCCTGGGAGAGACTTCCAGGGATTGTTCGGCATCATAATTATTACACTGAAGCTGTCATTGTGGCCTTAGGGAATAACAGTAAAACACATCTCATCTGAGAGTTTTGTAACTCCTGTGGAAAAAAACCAAACCAAAACGAAACAACCAAACCAAAACCACAGAGCAAACCCCAAACCCAGAAACAAAGACCCGTAACGTTGGGTTTGCCCAGTTTTCTGTATTACTAGGGAATGGTGACAGGGAATCTGTACAGAGCAAAGAATAAAGCTTTGTCATTTACCAAGGTCTCAGACATGCAGATATAATTCACAGTGACACTTTGGCCATGCAGAACATGTTCTATTCAAGAAAATTTCTGTAGCCTTACAGTAATGAGAAAGTTGGGGCTGTTCAGCCTGGAGAAGAGAAGGCTGCATGAAGACCTCATAGCAGCCTTCCAGTAGCTGAAGGGGGCCTATAGGATGCTTGGAGGGACTCTTCATTAGAGACTGTAGGATAATGGGTTAAAACTTAAACAGGGGAAGTTTAGATTGGATATAAGGAGGAAGTTTTTTACTGTGAGCGTGGTGAGGCACTGGAATGGGTTGCCCAGGGACATTGTGAATGCTCCATCCCTGGAGGTGTTCAAGGCCAGGTTGGATGAAGCCTTTGGGTGTCATGGTTTAGTGTGAGGTGTCCCTGCTATGGCAGGGGGGTTGGAACTAGATGATCTTAAGGTCCTTTCCAACCCTAACTATTCTGTGATTCTATGACTCTATGTCTGCTCTTTATTCACCGAAGATGCCATGCAATGTTGTTATGTCAAAATTATTTCAGAGCATGAGTAGAATCATAATTTTAATTAATTCTGTGTAAGCTGTTATATTCACCACCCAGGAAGTCACAGACAAATGCATGCCCTTTCTGCATTTATGATTTTGATTCTCTGTATTTTTACACCTTTGATGCCCAATGAGATTTTTGATTTGATGCACAGAGTTGTCATAAACAGCGATCAGTATTTCTGCTCCCCATCTCTGTATGTCTGGGGTTTTTTTAGGCAATAAAACTCTTCAAGGCAAGGGTTTAATGTATGCCTTAATTTTGTGACATTTTATATGGGAGAGTTTGTCCCTAGTGTGTGTGTATATATACATGTATATATATACATATATATATATGAAATTGCCTGCATGCTCTACACCATTGTGCTTGGCATAGACAACAGTCAATAGTGATATACTATTTTCCTTTATGAACTGTGGAATAATTAATGATAATACTGTTATTACTATGAAAGAAGGTAGCTTTGTTTTTTTTTTTTTGCTGTAACTTCAATAAGGGAAATCTGAAGTAGTGTCTAAAAACAAATGCAGCATGTGAAGCTGAAAAATAATTCTGTTCATGTTAGCCAACTTGTAATCATGTGAATGCAGCAATTTTATAGAATCATAGAATAGAATCATAGAATAGTTAGGGTTGGAAAGTACTTTAAGATCATTTAGTTCCAACCCCCATGCCATGGGCAGGGACACCTCCCACTAAACCACATCACCCAAGGCTCTGTCCAACCTGGCCTTATACCTCAATCCAGTACTTCAGATGGCCTTTTAAATCTGTTAAGGCCCAATGAGGTATCCAAATGTTACATTACCTTGAAGACTAAACACAGTTATATTACATAATAGGATGATGCAAATATTGCAGTGCTGACAGACTATGTCCTTTAAGGAATGTTTACTTGATCCTCTCTTTCTCAGGCTGCAGTAAAAGCTGTGGTGGCATCAACTCGCCTCGGCAGTGCCAGCAGTCACAGCACACATGACAGCAACAAGGCCAGTCGTAACCCGTCTCCCATCCATGACAGCAAATCTGAAGAGAAACCTATTCAGGATGCAGAAGCAGCTCCAGAAGAAATGTCTTAGGTCAACATGCTTCGTTGTTTCAGCTGAAATCTGTCATTACATACACCAGCTTACTTGTCATTCACCAAGAGAGAGTCGTAAGCTTGATCTCTCTGGTTCTACGTAAGGATACCAAATACACTGGCTGGTGATCCTACCTTCAATGCATGTGACTGATTATGAAAATAGTAAACAGTTCCATAAGGCATGTCATGGAAACAGTGTTATTTGCAGTAATACCGGCAGGTAAAATCATGGGGATGAATAACTACCTATCATAATGCGTATACTTCATACACATGTATCCAGTGTTTCTAGATAGATTCATTTGAAATGAAGTACTATTTAATTTGTCTTCTGTATGTCGTGAGTTTCTTTAAACTGCTTTCTTCCAGATTCATAATCCTGCAGCAGACAAAATGGAAGGAAATACCATGCCAATGCTTTTAAAACTGATATATGAAATAAATGCTTTTTATCTTTAAAATTAAAAAAGCATTTGGGGATCTATATGCAAAAAACATTCCACTACTTCTGAGAAGAAATTGAAATGTTAGCTCCACTAGGCATGAAGATGTACATTCCTCAAGCTTGTGTTGAGAATGCCTTATCCTGACTTTTCTTATTTATATACAGTATTTTAATGACTACCAAAATTATTCAGATTTCTGCCATTTCATTCTCTAGTATAGCTAAGCAAAATGTAAAAGAGGATCAGCATAGATGCAAATTTGAACCATTATATTTATTCATTAATTTCTAAACTGTGCAGCTAAAAGACATTTTATAGGGCCTAAGGGAACAACCTGCTAAAATACCAGTTATAAATGCTTAAAGGAAGCTATTCCACAACCTAATGATTTTGCTCTGGAGAAACACTCTTATACAGGGTCTGGGAGCAAGCAGGATAATCTAGTTGCTTCCAAGATCATTTAACCTCATGAATAACCACTTTCCACTTGTCAGCATAATTAGTCCAGGTTTTCCTAAGAAAGGACTCCTCCTGTAAAGTGATCCACCAGCACAGATCTTATATCCACCAGAGCTCCTGTGTCTTAAGTTAAAAGCTGTGATGTGCATGAATCATCTTGCAAAATTAGGGTCAAACTTTTCAGGTACCTAGATTCTTTTCATGAGCATAACTAATAGAAATTGAAAAACTAACATGCATCCGTACGTATGACCATTTACATTTGTTTGTTATCACTTTGACAGCATGTGAATTTTGTGATGTTACTGATATATTACAGAAATGGCAAAAAGAACTTGATGTACAAGAATGTCATTTGTGTTTGTTAAACTTTTTAATACTGATAGCTATGTAACATCCTACTACAAGTCAACATTCCTCTTTTGCTTTAATTATTTTTATGTTGCTAGGCTTTGCACAGTTTGCCTTGAAAAATATATTAGCTACTGAAAAAAGTCATTAATAAAACATTCAGTAGGTACATTTCCTGGCAAAATTAAAGGGTACCATGAAGTTATTTATATAGTAGGTTTGATAAATAAAATATAATCAAGATCAATATAAAAAGGGAAATCAAAGATACTGTCTTTACTAGGTGAGAATGCATGCTAATGTATGTATTGTACTTGAGAGTTTTTACCAATTTCTTATAACTCTGAACTTGTACAAAAAGGTTTCCTAATTAAGTGCAGTTGAAATTTAAAGTATGTGCACCCCTTCATCTTTTTCCCAGGTCTGAGGGAATCAAACACTTTGAAGTCAGCTGAAATAGCTGTTGGGAGAATGGCAGCTATAAATAAGCCAGCAAGACACTTCTGCAGGTTTTCTCTTGGAAACAAACAGTCAGACTAATCACTTAGGAAAAGATGACCAGTACATCCACTTATCTCACTTTTTATTCCCTTTCTTACCTCCTGGGAGGTGACTGCAGGATGAACACATTTTTCAGCCACAACTCTCCTCCTCCTGTTACAGTGGTGAAGCCATCTGAGCTCAGTCAGTGGGGAGGTTTGATGGGAGAGGCTGGATTTCTGTAATGCTTCCACCTTGGTTTAGGATAGTTGCTTCTAATCTGCAGAAGTAAAGCCAGCTGCACAGTCATTGTGTGCATATCTATGAATGCTTGAGCATAATTATTTTTGCCTAAGGCACAGTTTGTTGAACTGAGAAGTAGTCCGAGCTGATTCTTAAGGTTATTCTTTGCCAAATTATACAATAGCATATCATAACAATGAACTGATGCCGTGCAGCTTGAGACCTCTTTGTGACAGCATGGTCTTGGAGACAGCTCAGCCTTGTGCTCTGAGATTTCAGTTGTTCTTGCTTAGTTTTTATTTATTATGTTCAATATACAACGATCAGGATGTCTGTGCCAGTACATAATTCAGTAAGTAGTATATCTGGTTTAAGTGTGACAGTATCATACAGAAGAAAGAGCAAAGCTAGGGTGTATACATGTAACTGGAGAAAGAACTGTTAACATGCATCATTTTTGTCTGAAAAATCACATCTTGGAGGCATCTGCCATAATTCAGGCTTGGGAGTTCAACACCAGTGTCTGTCTTACTGTGGCTGAAAAATACGAACACACCCAAAAACTACTGGAGGTGGACCAGTTCCATGCATGTAGTTATAAACTAGGTAAAATATCACCGATGGTCTTTTCTGTTGAAATCCTAAGGTTTAAGTTTTTAAAACGCTCAACATATTAGCAAAGTCCTTCAAGTACAAAAGGGAGAACCTTGCCATCTTTTTGAAGTTTCTGAACTTAGCAAAACTTTTCCTTCAGAGAGAGAGTGCAGCATTAGCCAATTGAATATTTGAGGTCTAGGCTGAGGATCCGATGGCTGTTAAATGGCTAACCATGTCCTGGCTTTGCACAACAGGGTTTTTTACAAGCTCAGGAAGTTTTGCTCTAAAATAGAACAGATTTCCTATCATTTCAAACACTTCTGAATACCATAATCAAACTTCTGACTGCAAAAGAGCATCAAGGCAAAAGTTTATGATACAGCATGTGCTTCAGAAGAAGGGTAGTAAGGGCTCTGTTCCCACAAGTGAGCAGTCTGTTGAGCACATGGAAAGTGACAAAAACTGCCTAGCATCCCCCTTGCAAGGACTCAATGCCTCAACAAGCTCTGAAAAGCCACATGGTAATAGAGCAGCATAGAAGTGACAACCAGAAAGTTTCAGGAAGGGGCTTAGATCAGCAGGGAATCCCAGGCTGTGGCTCACTGACAGCTGGGCCTTGGCAACAGCAAAATAACAATTCTTCTCCTGTGAGTGAAACAGAGACAGCCGTGAGGAAAGCGAGAACAGCACTGCATGTCCTGCAGTCCAGCAGCAGGGAGAGGGAAAAAAATGCTAGGAGTTCCCAGTGCTCAACTTAGGAGACCGATAGCAGCATTTGCTAAACAGCATATGCAGGGGGACTCTCAAGAATAAACCTTCATTTCCATATAATGACTGGCAACTGTTCCTCAGCCTGGGAAACACTGTAACTCAGAGCCTTGCAGTGCAGTTCTTGGGATTCTTCTTAAGAGTGGTGTATGAAATTGTAGGATGGAGGACTTCAGCTTGTTCTTGCATGGTGTCCTGTATGCTGCACCTTACAGAGTGATCACTCATGAGTCCCAGCTCAGTGCCTTGACCCCTGGCTTGTGTAGAGGCTGTATATTTCTCCTGGTGAGGAGCTCAGGTTTTTGTGGCTCAGTCTACCTTGCTGCTGCTCAGCTTGCGAGTGTATAGCTTATGTAGGCATATAATTCAGGCAACAAAAAAATATCTTCTTACATGGGAGAAAAGCAGGAATGAAACTAGCCAAGAAAGACACACAATGAGACCAAGAGCACAGTGGCAGGATACAAGCAAGTCCAGAAGATATTAAAGGTAAACAGACAGCTCAGAACATCTTTAAAGTTACTTTGTAAAACAATAGGTCAAAGAATGTCCTTTGCTCCTTTTCAGAGTAATTTCAATTACAACATACAACCACAGTAGTGAGAGTTAACTTTGCTTTTGTATAGAGAAATTTAGCTTTCCTGCTAAGCCCCTGTGCAATACCATGTTGTATCAAAATAAAACCCATTAGCTGCATTGCCAAATAAGAAGAAAATACAATGATAAGGAATGAAAAGGAGAAAAATCGAAATAAAATAATTACATAGTATAGTTGTATCTGAAATGAGAAGATCTTAGCTCCAGAACATGTATAAACTTTTACTTACAAGGCTCTAGATTCTCTGCATAAGCAAAAATTTGCTTTATGTCAGGGACATAAAACTTCAGGCAAGAGTAATTCAGTGAAGATTGATAGGGGGTCAGTGCAAATATGAAGAGCATGCCGTGGATTGTAAATCCTCTAACTTATATAAGAACATAACAATGTGCATTCATATAACTAAAATTCCATCAAAGGCAAAATAAAAAATACCTGCACTGCATGCTGTTCTGTCCCTCTAGAGTGGAAAAGAGAACAACACAGTCATGAACACAGTCGTTACGGAAAGCATTTGAATACTGTGGGGATGGGCATAGTACAGAAACAGGAATGGAACAGAATAGTCAAAGTGGTGCAGTTCTGAAATTATCAATAAAATCACAGATACGTATTAAAATATATATATGTACATGCACACACAAGTATATAAATTTATCAAAAAAGAGGCAGAGACTGCTGAGCAGTCTATACAAGCCATGCCTGCGCTAACAGTCACAATAGCCTTTAAGCTGTCTTTTGCCCTTTGCCAGCATTACTCAGCTGGAACTGAAACCATAGTGCTTAACATACTTGTGTACATGGATCATCACTGGATGAAATTCAGTGTAATGGATATTAAGATATGAAAGATTAATAAATAGAGATGGTACAGAGTTTTCCCTAGCTCTGGCTCCTTCATAGCAAGATGCAGGTGGAAAAAAGAGTGTTTCCGTGCCCTTGTCATTTTGCATGCTCAGGACATGGACCAAAGTGGGGTGACAACACCAGCACAGCATTTTGTGATGGGTTAGAGCTGCCCTAAACCACGCCAGAGGCCCCTGCCCAACCATGCTCCATCCACAGCACGTGTGGTCAAGAACTGACTAACCCTTAACTTGTGTATCAGGGAGGTGTTAACTGGCCAAGGTATATTAAAGAGCATGTGTCTGCTCCTACTAAGTAGCACAGAGCTCCTCCCATAGTATCAGCTACTTTTTTTCTGTCTGACTGAGAAATTGCAGCATGCGGGAGTGTTATGTGGCACTAAGCAACGGTTAAAGGAAAGGGGTCGTCTCTGTTTTTTCCATTTGAAACTCTTAGTTTAAAGAACAAGTGTTAACATGCATTCATGGATAATGGCTTGTTGTTGTTCTTCCCTATTATGCTCCATCTTTTTTCCTGTCCCTGAACCCTGTGGGGTACCCAAGAAGAGCCGTCAGCTGCCAGTCAGTGCGAGAAGAGCCATCTGACGCTTGGCAGGTTGCAGCTGCACTGCCCTGACAAATCTGCTGTTGCCCTTGTCTCTGTCAAATGGTCTCGCTCCTGCTCTTTTTCTTGTTTGTGCCCCCAAGAGTTTGGGTTTTACTGTTTAAGCCTAAATATATTCTTCTGTGAGCCACCCTTGGTGTGATTTGTCATTCCCGTTATAGTACCCAGGGAGAAGTGCTTCCATTTTCCCTTCCCATTTCCTAGACTCATGCTGTTTTCTGGCACCTTTTGTTTCCTTTCTCAAGAGTCTATACCTGGATGACAAAAATAGCCAGGTGCTTTGCAACAAATGCTGTGCAGAACCAGAAAAGGAGTCAGCTCCTTGAGTTTGGTTCCCAAAAGAAAATTAAGGCACCTGGGCTGCTGTAGAGGCTTTTGGCCGTACAAAGCTGCTAACACTGGAGATGAGGGATTAAAAGCAAAGTAGCACAACAGCAGCACCATGCCAGGCTCTGCTCCTCAGTACCAGGAAGATCCTTTGTCAATGGCATCCTTTTCCTTCCATGGAGAAAATGTGGTTTTGGTCAGCCCAAAGCAGCATATCAGGCTTAGGAACTCTCAAAATATTGTGTGTGCCATGATCAGTGATCTTCTTGGTATTATTTATGTAATACCGGTTGATATACTTATTATTTTTTACAGCACTGCCAGTTAGTGCGTTTGTTGGCAGCAGAAACAGTGAAGTCAGTTCATAACACTTTGGACCTATTTGTTGTCTGGAACTGTAAATTATTATCTGCTTTATAACAGAACTGGGTAGAGCCAATCACTGCTTCTGCATATGTACACACAGGGAAGTCTATCAAAGAGAAAAAAGACTCTAATTCTTATCCCTACATTGGGTGGCTCTGCAATGGCTCTCGTAATTGAAATTACTGTATCATAGACCTTAGGTAGTTACTGTGGTAACTCAAAAGCTGAGGTAAGCCATTGGACATCATTTAGAACTGCAGATGGCATGCAACCCATGCCAGAGTCAATATGCTCCAGTAGTCACAGAGCTATATTTACTCACCCACAGAACTATGCATAGGGGTCTGTTTCGCCATATCAGCCCTCAGGATCATCTGACAAGGACTTTTGAGCTACTCCTTTGGAAAGAAAGCTTTTTCATTAATCTAACAAATTTAAATTAATTGTGCACCCATGCCCTTAACAATGCAGCCCTGGGGGAAGCTCTTGTCCAACCTCTGTCAAAGAAATAATGTTGGGCACCACATTACTTGTGATGAGGTAATATGATTTTAATCCTACCCAAGGAATTATTTCTGTCCTTTCTGGACAAGCCAGAGGAGCTACAGGCTTTGCAAATGTCCAGTGATCAAATTACCTGATCTGATCAAATTACCTGATCAAATTACCACACTTAACTAACCAAACAGGGTGTGTGACAAGTACAGTGCAAAGATCTGTGTTTGTTTAAGAGCCAAATACCATAGCTGTTGCTGATAAATTCCATCTTACACTTCTGCTTGAGGTTGACCAAAATGATTAGGCACATTTAAATGAATTGTCTTAGTCCCAGTAGTAAAGGCACCAGTGTGAGAGGATCTTTTCAGATTAAGGCACAGTTTCTTACAGATATTAACAAAACTCTCAAAACGTTAGCTCAAAATAGCTGTGTTGCACTGTGAGAATTTATAGCTATCATACCTGCAAGAGCCAGGGTTATCTAGGAAAAAGCAGATCCCAAGGCATGATTGTGTTACTTACATACGCTAACTTTACATGAACAAGCATTAAGTGCCATCATGAATCCGTAAGTACCACCGAACAGTAAATACCCACAACAAAAACACCAGGGGGTTTTACTACTGAACACGCCAAAGAGAGTTTCTTAGATTTGTCTAGACTGGGAATAAGGTAAAAATCGTGTATAAGCATTTCCTCCAAGGTCTCAGATCTTGATTTTTGCTGTTTTCCAGGCATCACCATCTCTCATTTATGAAAGCAGTGCAAACGTATCCAGTACCAGCCTCCTCTAGATGGAAAAATCTCCCCATTGACCCACTTTTCATTTGTAAGACATCAAAGCTCTTTTGTTTTGTGCCATCAATATGGCCAGTCTCTTCCTCAGCTTGCTATGAGGCCCAGATTAGTCTTTAGTGGCAAATGGGAGTTTGTCAAGAAACATTTAATGAAGCAAACTGTATGCATATTGAGACAAATATGGACTGTATGCATATTTAGAAGAACACATCTTTGAAGGATTTTCTAAACCTGCTGCAGCAGTGTCCTTCCTGAGAAGCTATTTTACATGGGAATGACAGTGATCAATGGAACCCTGTGAAGTGTCCTAGGCTAGTTGCCACCATTGTAGTGGTGGGTTCCTTGCTTGCTCTGCTCAAATCTTCACTATCTTGGCTGCAGGAAAAAAGAGATTAAAACTAAGATACCTTTTACTGGAGGTATTTAGAAACAAGAACAGTTAAATGACTTAGCTGCTGACAGCTGCCCTCAGCTGTATCTGAAAACTATTATGCACAATGAGAACCACTTCCTTGTTCACACCCACATCTTCATGAGGAGTCATGCTAATTCTTCTGATTAAATATCAGAAATTTAATTTAATGTTCCATAAGGGAAATGATTTTTTGCTTTGGCGGATTGTTTGGTTTTGTTTGGGAGAGCTGTTTGTTTATTTGTTTGTTTGGTTTGGGTTTTATTTTTTTTCTAGCAGAATACACAGTGTTAAAATGCCTATGCTTGTGAGATTATCTCTGAAGTGATTAAGTGCTCAGGGAGAAGGAAAGATGGAGGGTGGACCCTAATCCCTAAGACTAAGATACATAGGGTGGTTTTTCAGACACCAAGGATGGCTAATCCAGCTGGCAAGGGAGTGGGAAGAAGCAGTGACAAGTTACTGTGTGTCTCACCCAGGGAAGGAGCATTTTAGTCCCAAGGAGCTATACCATCAGGCCCTTGCAAGCCTTAGAGGCACCAAACAAAGTGTGTCTGTCTGGTCCAGACACACAGAAACACCTTAAGCTGGTTTTAACCTGAAGAAATGTGATATATTAAGGGCTTGTGTCTGGCTTAGCCTTGGTTTGAAGATACCTGGTGGCTCTTGGCTTTGAGGCTGGATGAGGACCAGACCATAAACAGGGAATTTTGTGCTTCTGTTAATTCAAGAGTATATGCTGCATGGTTAGAATATGTGTTGATGCTTCTGAGACAAACAGACAAATGGTGCTATCAACTTAACTATGAAACACAAAGTATTTTATAAGCTTGTTACAGAAGCTCATTGATCTCAGAGCAAGGGTGGCTGGACTCTTAATAAAATGAAAAGTGTCACCTATCTATTAGACTTTCTCAAGTTAGCTCTGTGTCCTGTGTACCTGACTCCTTTTCCTGCTTAATGTACAAGAAATCATGTATTGTCAACACTGTTCTCTTGTACTAGCAAAGTGTTAACCACTAAATAGAAGTTTATGGACTGCTTTTTTAACTGTATACCTTTACTTCAGACTAAGCCTGTTTGTGTAGTAACCTTTATGATACTCTGCAGATGAAACAGAGAGAAATTTGAATCAGAAAATACTGAAAGTTTCGTAATTTCAGTGTATTGTATTTGGGACCAAGGTATCTGCTTGTTTGCTTGCATGGAAATGCTAATAAGCTATGAGAATATGCTTTGATGGTAGGAAGCCTACAAGTTTATTAAGTGGCTTGCATGATTGATCTGATGCTAAATAAACTAATAAATCTAGAAATGCTTACATCTATTATTTGCTGAGGAACAAGAGTCATCATTAAAGGGAGATGTAATAATGGATTGTTATCTGTTTATATAGCAATCTTGAATGAATTCCAGCTTGGCATAGCATTTCTCTCTCAAAAAATTTAGCAGTTTGGATAATAAACTAAATCTGTTGTTGGTGGCGGAATACAGAAAAAGGGGGCTGTACAATCTTACTGTACAGGGTTGTACAGGCTGTCCCTGTGCCCGGGGAAGGTTTGCTTGAAGGTTTGCTGGTTTGTGTGGATGTCCTTTATACTCCACTGAACAGGGATGCTGCAGTTTTTTTCCTTCCTCCTACAAATTGTGGAGCCCGAAATCCTTTTAGACATTCAGACTTGGAGGGGTTGCATTGCATATCCAGATAACAAAGCACTCATGTTTGCAGCTGCACAGACACACCCGTTTAAGTATTGCCCTGCACCCCTTCAGCCTTAGAATTTGAATTAGTAACACCCTAGCTGCAGTGCTGCCTTGACTGGAACCCAAATTAAAAGCAGCACTGAAGTAGACCTGATTCCCTAAGAAAGACAGGGGAATCTTACTTAGGATGGTAATTTACTCTCCAGGGTCATAACTTGCCTCAGATCTGAGTGTTTGCCAGCGGACATTTCAGCAGGCTCAGGAAACGCCTTTTGCCAGGCATCCAGGGCACAGCCAAACTGGTCCACACAAGGCCTGAGCAAGGTCAGTTTCTGATTACACTTTGGGCACTGACTGACCTAATAGCTCCATTTGTGTTGCCTGTATCAAAGACACATTCTTGAGGATTGTCAGGTAGTTATACTGACTTAACTCACTGACAGAGCAATTTTTAAAAATCACTTTGGAAGAGACAGTTTGGATAATGTGTTGGAATTTGGGTTACCTTAACCCAGCTGTGGTATCTCTTCTTGTATGGGTCAGCTGTGAAATATGCACAGGTACCTCCTGTCATGTGCTGTTATGATCTGTGCCTGTTTTTTCCCTGCTAGTGTCACAATCCTGAGGAAGGTTAACCCCACAATAATCAGTTCCTATCGGTGCTGTAAAACTGAGTCACCAACACAGCTCAGTGAGGACTGAAGAAGGTGCAAAGTTAGATTGTGGTTTAGGACTTAAGGGTATATTTTTTCCTAGACAACATTTAATATTTGACAGAGATTTATTATTATCTCTGCCATCTTAATATTCTCTTTCACCAAGAAATGTGTTTAAACATCAGTATTTTTTTTTTATTATTATTCTAATTTATGTACTTAGTAATTTTCTGAGGATCAGAAGTGGCCTCTATACCTATTCCTACCCCACTTTGCAAAGAGCAACATGACATGCCCTACAAGAGCATGCTGTATCTCAGAGGTCACAGCTCCTTTCCTCAGTGACAAATGAGGGCTGCAACTCTTTGCTCTCAAGTAAAATGCTACAGAACTCTCCTGCCTTTACACAGGTTTAGTACAACAAACAAGGAAAGGTTCTACATAAGATACAAGCATTTTCTTCTTTTGTTTCTGCAGGTGCTAATACATGTCCAAATACATGTTGCACCATGATTTATAACCTTAATGTACATCTGGAATTGCAAGGTGCTACATGCTCATGTGGTTCGGATTAACTTAGCTTTGATGGCTTAATAAACCATTTCTTAAACATGCTAAAAGTTAGGTTATGCTAAGAAAAAGATGGTAAAGTTCTTCCACAGCAATCATGTGGTCATAATAAAACACCTGTATGTGCTTTTAGAATTTAAGCTTTGATAAAATCCTGTACGTACAGTTTTCAAGATACTGCAGTTCAGCAGAAATCAGAGTTGTGCACCTTTCTCATCAAGTTTCTAAGGAATGATAGATTTCTTGGCTTTAAATTCAATTTTGAAGGCAAACTGACAGTATTAGAGATGATCATATAGCTGAAGATGAACCACATAATCAGAAATAACTCCCCAAAAAGCAACTGAATGCTACATCTGCCTGCACAAGTACTGAAAAAGCTACACCATGAGTCTGCTGGAATCCATGTTTTAATTTGTTCTGCAACTGCATTCAAAATATAAATACAATCTCTTAAGCACTGAACAGTCAGTTAAAACCATTGTTAAGATAGACTTTAATGTTCTGAACACAGATGCAACTTTACTGTTTTCACTAGAATTATGGCTACTTTTACAGCAGCGAACCCCCTGTGTTGAATCACCAGCTCACACCCTCAAATTTATGATTATTTATGATTATTTATGGTTATTTATGATTATTATAGGAGTTACCACTCTTTTCATATTTTATAAATTCACTGTATTTCACATTTGTATGTTAAACAAATTTGTGACCAGGATTTGTGGCATTCCCAGGGCATCTATCTGAAGTACTGGTTCACCTCTCAGCCCCAGCACACTGGACTGCCCCAAATTGAGCTTAGCCCAGTCTCCGCAGATGTCAAGTAAGGAGCACAACTTAAAAGCAAGGTTTAATGCTGGAACTGTTAGATGAGGAACAGAAGCCAAACATGTCAATTGCCTCATCCTTAGCCATCTTTCCTATCCATCTCAGTGTACCCAGTTACAGTGTCAAAGATTAGACAGTCATACTGCCTAAATCCCTCAAAAGTGAGGTTTTTTTCTTGGCAATTTTGTTTTTTCTTTTCCCCCAAAATACTAGCCATATAAAAATAATTTTCATACATGCCATTTCCCTAGCAAAAACTGGTCTCTGCTATTCTTGAGCAACTTGTTCAGAAGCCACTTTCGGATAACTATATTTCAGTTTAACTAGAACACTCTTAAATTCAACTACTGGTGAACCTCACAATCTTGCAGAAATTCTGCTTCTGTGAGGATGACAGAAATCTTTACTAGGTAATTTACTTTATCTCCCACTATCTCCTAATATGCAAAACACAGGTTCATGTGCTTTGTTCTTTCAACTGCTTTCCTGTTTTTACTGTCTTGGGATCCATCTAGATTGTCCACTAGCTTAGGTGAGTAACAATGCCATAGTGGGAACAGAGGTTCTGATGGGGTAAGTACTTGATTTTGTGGCTTTCTTGGTTCTGACTGTGCTCTGGTTAAAGAACAGCTCTGCTTCAAGATCTAACACTCCTCTCAATCCTCAGACATATAGAAACAAGTTTTGGTTTCAAATAAATACAACACACTGAAACTGGACATCTTTCTTGTTCTGTATTAATCTATATATAGCTCAACTGCTTGGAATGACTGTAAGGTATCAATTATGCACTGATTCAACAACATAATCAGCTTACGTTGTCAATCACTGCACTCTTAAATCAGAAAAAAATTTGTGTGAGATTCCCAAAATAAATCCTTAAAATCTTTAGCACCTTTCATGATTTCCCCTCAGCTGAAAACCACAGAATTGTACAATGCTATTTCAGTGATTAAAAAAATAATAATCTCCCTCAATTCTCTGTCTCCAGCAGTCTCTACTCTGTTACTCACTTGAAAGGTTAGAGTCACTGGCAGCAGCAATAGATTATGTCTGTTAAAACATACAGAGCGGGTTCAATTGGTGTTTAAAGAATAAATTACTATAGTGCAAATTAGAAGGCCTACTTTGCTTTCAGAAACTTCATTCTCATTCACAAAGTTTTTCAATTTCTAGGCCTGCTACTAAAAACAACCTCATAAAACGGAAACCTGCATGGAGAAAATTTTTAAAAACATCATCATGCCTAAAGTACACAAGCAATTTTCTTCCATTTAAACATAAGTTCTTCTTTCATCAGCTGTTCTGTGCCTCATTAGCCTATCTTCAATGAAAGCATAAAATGCCATTTCACTGAACCCTAAGGATAGATAGCCTATAAATGTTAGAGCCCTTAGAGAACTTAGAAATGTTAGAGCCCTTAGAATGTTTGGAAGAGGGACCTCCTAATCTTTTCTGCAGTGCTTAGTGTTGTATAAGCATCACCCTAAAAGTGTTCTGTGCTTCTTTCAACCCATTTTGCCAGCACTGAAGGGCCTCTCTGTAGACTTAAACTGGGCTTTTTACAGAGCAATGGAGTATTTCTTCTATATATACATCTGTATCACAACCTTTCAATTAGTTGGTCCCAGCAGTTTAACAAAAAAATGAACATAAATATGTATATTTACTATACATGTAGTCTTTATAACTGGAAAAAATAAACAGGGTACACTTCAAACAGTTTTCTCTATAATCATGTCAGCATTCATCCTACATAGCACTACTGCTAAGGCTTCTGTACTTGTTTCTCTAACAGTACTAGGAAGGAGCAGACACTAGCGTTTAGGAAAAAGAGTATCTGCTGACACTGATTCCTTAGTGTCCTTGGTAGTCCTTGTGAATTTCCAGTACTATGGGGGGAAACACGGAAGGCAGAATAACTAAAGAGTTTAAAGGGAACTGCAGAATACATGTGCTTTCTACAATCATGAGCATGCTTGAGCAGTAAGAAAAGTCCTCACTGTTCAGAGTTCAGCTACAGTGGCCAGTGTGAACAGAGACAATATTGCAGGGAAACAATTTTAATCTGAACATTTTTTTCCTGAGAGTTCATTACCAGACCTTGGATTGTACATATACAACTGGCCACAATATATTGGGACTCCCAAGGTACTTCCCCCAATTACTACATTAAACCTCCTTCTAGTAGGACTGATAAAGCATAGGAATAATTACAATCTCATCTAAGCAAATGATGCATACCAACATTAGAGCTTAATGTCAGGTTTTAAAGACAATTTGGGTTCCTAGCAGCACAGATAGTAAATAGTCTTTTGAAAGCCCTTGATATGTACCTGTCAGCATCACTGGGAGGCTAAATATCCTTAAAAATTTGACCCTTCATCTCCAGAAGATCTGAGCAATTCTCAGCTTGAGCTTTGGCCTTCAGTGCTTATGTTTTCAGATGCTGACTTCAGTTATTGCGAAGATCAGTCTCAGGACATTACCACAGAACACTCCAGTGCAGTGCACCAGCATAATAGCTGTCTGTCCTATTGTGGCTACACCAGCGCCTATACCTGAAGCAAGCTAGTCATCCTTTCTGTTGCTTTAGTAATTCCAGGATTTTCAGTTAAGGAAGAAAAAAAAAAGCAACCAAACAAACAAAAAAACCACCACAAACAAAAAAACCTAAAAACCAACAAACCCACAAAAACCCACAGAACACAACTGCATGAAAAGTGAAAAAATACTTTAGATGTACTGAATATTACACTTGTAGAGATTAACTGGAGACTTGCTATTTTGACAACTGTGTGATCAGAAGCCCACTAAGAACTACGGAAATAAACTAGATGACTTACATGAGCTTTGGATCAGCTGTAGGAGCATTTCTTTATCTATGTACTGAGACTGTTATATACAACAGTTAAATCAGTTACAGTTACAACACTGAAGAAATGCCAATAATGAACACTTATTTTTGCTAACAAGAGCAAATAGCTTTCTTGCAAATATCATTTAATAACTATGTAATATCCCCATGATCAACTGAATTTGTAAAACAAATTACAGATGCACCTGTACAAACTAAAACAACAAGTTTAAGTAAATATAAAAATATATATTACAAAATCACATCTGCAATGAGATGCAACCTACACCAGCAAAATCCTAAGCACTCTACTCTCAATACTATTGAAGAGAGTTGAGTTCATGCTTCATTTTTCAAGCCCGCCCTCCCTCCCCCCATCTTTGCGTTTTCTATTGAAAAAGCCACAGGTTTACAGATTCAGACTACTCACACAGCTGCACAGTGCTGAGCAGGAAACAGAATCTCACACCATGAATTAGGAACGTATTCTAAGTATCACATTAAAAGGTACTTCGTAAACTTGTTTGGATCCCTCAGTATAAAGGTTCAGGTATCATTCAGGAGAATGTCACTTCTTCGCTCAGTAGCTAACTATGCTAAGCTAAACAATAGCATTTGATTGCAAGAAATGCATGAGCTCTTAAGTCACTGTTTGTCTATGTTTTAAGTGCCTTTTTGAGGTCAGAGTAGAAATTGGCCAGGGTACTAGACATGGCAGTGTCCACTGCAGATTGTGGTAGCATCCCTCGCAGTTCAGTTTGAATATAGCCTGTCAAAAGACTGTGGCTAGGATAGTCCTTAAGAGGGACACAGAACCAACCACAAGGGTGATTGAATCCACGGACAAAGTTAGGTCTCACCTCTCCACAGTCTAGGCTTATACCTGTCAATGAAAAGAAACAAAGGAAAATTAATTTGAGACAGAGATTAAAAAAGAAAAGGTACGGTCAATTTAAAATTTACAAGTTTCTGTTTGGAAAATTTAGAAGTGACGGACTTTAAGTTTCTGTGTATTCTCATGCATAGAAGTTGCTCTTCATTCTACCTCCACAACAGACAAGGAGAGTTCAACAGCAGAAATTCTGTCATTATACAGACATTCCTCTCATTTACTGGCAAGTTAAGCATGCTGCTACTCCACCCAGTTTGCTGTAAGAACTGAGCCAGAGCATTTAACTTGTCTCTACCACTCCTGTCCCATGGTTGGCATAAGTGAAACTTGGCACACAGGAATGGCTCATGGGTATGCCACCAACTTGTATACTATTTTACATCTATAAAAGGTTAAAAAACCTTTGAAACACTTGCTGGAGACTATCTTACACCGTTTTGAGTGCTTACTGCAAAACTAAAATTGATCTGAATCAAATCTTCAGCAAAGCAGCTGTTTCGCAATAAGAATTAAGCAGAGATGTGGTGCCTTACCACATGTTAGAATCCCATCTTCATAGCTTGTAGTATAAGAGAAATCAACAAACTCCCTTGGTGCTATGATGTTCCAGAGCTGGCCAGCAGTGGTGTAGCGCATCACACAGCAGTTCTTGTTGAGTGACAAAATACAAAGTGTCGGAAAACAAAAATAACTTAAGTGTAATGAATACAGAGAAATTTATGCTTGTAGGCAGCTAGCCCTTTCCACAAAGGTCACGGCTTCTACACTGTGCAAACAGCTTCAGTGAGGTCTGAATGGTTCTGTGTGCAGGGACAGAGAATATCTGGCACCTTTAAACACAGAATCATAGAACTGGAAAGGACCTTAAGATCATCTAGTTCCAACCCCCCTGCCATGGGCAGGGACACCTCCCACCAGACCATGTAATCCAAGGCTCTGTCCAACCTCAACAAGGATGGGGCATTTACAACTTCTCTGGGGAAGCTGTTCCAGTGCCTCACCAACCTCACAGTAGAGAACTCCTTCCTTGTATCTTATAATATATCCTTATGTCTTCCTTATATCTTATACCTGAACTTCCCCTGTTTTAGTTTATACTCATTATCCCTCATTATCACTACAGTCGCTGATGAAGAGTCCCTCCCCAGCATTCTTACAGGCCCCCCTTCAGACACTGGCAGGCTGCTATGAAGTCTCCATACAGCCTTCTCTTCTCCAGGCTCAACAGCCCAGATTTTCTCAGCCTGTCTTCATACTGGGAGGTGCTCCAGCCACCGTATTTGACCTCATGGCCTCTCCTCTGGACTTGTTCAAACAGCTCCATGTCCTTCTTATGTTGGGCACACCACAACTGCACACAGTACTCAAGTGGGATCTCATGAGAGCAGAGTACAGGGGCAGGATCACCCCCTCCAATTTGCTGGTCAAGCTCCTTTTGATGCACCCCAGTATACGGTTGGTTTCTGGGCTGCGAGTGCACATTGAAGCCAGTCCCTGTTCAGTTTCTCATTGATCAACAAACACTCTCAAAGTCCTCATCCACAGGGCTACTCTGAATCACTTCTCCACCCAACCTGTAGCTGAGCCTGTGATTGCCTCAGCCCAGGTGTAGGACCTTGCACTTGGCCTTGTTGAACTTCATGAGGGTGGCACTAGCCAGTTTTCAAGTGTTTCAAGGTCCCTCTAGATCTATCCCTTACCTCCAGCCTATCAACCGTACCACACAGTTTAGTTTCATTGGCAAACTTGCTGAGGGGAACCACACCTATTAAAACTAGAGAACTGTGTCATGCCTGGGAATGTAAAGCCATGAGCATTTATGTGTCTTACTTAAGAAGTCCAAAAGAATAAATAATAAAGAAGTCCATGAATAAATTGTAGGAGGTCAGTCTCTGTAGTAAAATGCTCTCCCAAAGTACTTTTAATCCACCAAGTGAAAATGAACCAGAATGCAAGCAATTCTTCAAAAAAGGCTTTTTTAAAAGACAACAAAGTTTGCACCAATTTTAGGGAATAATTAGCAAAAATACATTGCTGTAAAAATCCGTTAAAGCCAGATGTCCACATGGTTTTGAAGGCATACTGAATGTCTACAGGAACCACAGAGAAGCTTCCAACTCTTCTGCAATCAACTTCAAATCTCCCTTTCTTTAGTAAGTCCTGCCATTCAGTATAAACTATTTTGACTTCCATCACTCTGGCCCCACAACACAGTGCAGTCAGTCTTTCAGGATGAGGGAGAGTGTTCAGCTTCTGTATCTGCAGATTATTAATACTCACAATTTTGTTTGTTGTGGATCAGAAGAAAGCAAACTACATGAAAAGGCACTGGCACATCAAATACCATACCATAACTCTCTGTATGTGAACTTCATCAGGTTACCACAGCTCCCAGAATCAAGAGCCTTGTGACTGACTGAAATCCTCATTTGAGGTGACCCACTGCATGTATGTGCAATACCACATGTCCATGCAGAAATATGTTGGTATTTGTTGGAATCATTGTTCTGCTGTAGTTAAATTCACATATGCATCTATACACCTTTCCCTTAAAAATCTAAATCAAGTCTTCACCTCGTCAAATGTTTCCATGATGTCCATTGTCGTCATTAAGCTGTCCCAGTCTAGCCTATAAGGTCCAGGGCGAATGTGATCCACTATTCTGTTAGCAACATCTTCTATCACTCCTTGAGCTTTGTAGCTAAAGAAACATATGTTTACATTTAAAAGTAAAAAAATCTTCATAAATATTACATTACTTTGCAACAGTGCATTTACTATAATACCTGAAATTATGATCAGTGAACAACCGTATCAGAAAAACTACAAGAAAAGATATATGGGTGCATCTGTCCTTCCCGGCAATAAACGTTATTTGCAGAAACTTTGTCCCTGTGCTGCAATCAACATTTTGTAAATAGCAAACTCCTTCCTCAGATAAAAATTACCATGTTTATTCATCTAATTGTTGCTGGGCAAGAAAAGGAGTTCACAAGGTACATGTAAATATATGAGGAAAAAGAAAGGATAGCAGGAATACAACAGAAAAGGGATTTTTCATAAAGTAGAAGTAACAGTAGTAGAACAAAGCTAATGAGAAACTATGTTATACTTTGGTGGCATATAAGAGTACCAAATATACCAAAATAATTTTGTGTAAGACATTACAGTACATTCATTTCTTATTAGACAGTTTTTAGTGGATACCAGAGATATTGTTCACTTGAATTATACTGGACCCAGCTTCTGAATGGAAAGAATCCATGAGAATCAGTATTTTTAAAGCACTTATTCATTAAGCTGTTCTTATTAATAGGAGGCAACTATTCAAGCAACAGATTCCTCTATTCACTAGTTCACCATTATTCACTCATAATTACCTGGTTGAAGCCAATCTCAGCTGTATAGTCAGAACTGGAGGACCACAGGAGCATGCCACTGACTTCACTGTGTCCTTCAAAATTTGGAACTGTCCCTTATTTCACAAGGTATATATATATACAACCCTGGTGTCTTCATCTGCATACAGCAGCCACTGCCCTCTTGGCAGTGGTTCCAGTTACACGATCCATTGATGCCAGTGTGCCTGTGGCCCTACAGAGTCAGCAGACTCTTAGTGTCTGGGATCACCAGCTCTTGTAGAATATAAATCCTGTTAAGTCTGCAAGGCATACGTGCCTTTGAGATACTTTCAAACACTACCTCTTCATGCAGCTTTTAATCTCTCCACAGTGCTGTTTTCTAGTAAATATTTCTCTACCTAAACCTACAGAAGCCAGTGACAAACACTCACACAGGAAGGGCCTTTATGTCATACATTTTTCCCACAGCTATACACTTGATATTTTACTCTACTGCATAGTCACCATAACAGTCTTATGTACTGACTTGGCTTTCACCAAGTAACACTTGGATCTATTGAATCTGGACTTGATTCTTTGGTTTGCAGACCATCCTTCCAAAACTTCTGGGCATATGTTGTTGCCTACTTCAGCCAACATGAGTTTTGTGGTGTGTTTCAGTTTTCATTGTTCAATGTTCTAGACAGCATGCAATGCTAAAGTGCCAAAGTGTAACACTAAAGAAACGATACAGAAACACTAGATGATCCACTTAGCTTCTCCTCTAGAGTATCTGTGTAGCTGAGAACTTCCTTCATTTATGAATTCTACAAAGCACATCTGTGGAACCTTGAAAGTGGATTTGCTCTGCAGGCAAACTTACAGGTATCCACTGAATTCCTCTGATGGTTTACGCCACACAGTTGCATCTTTCTGAAATAAAATGGAAGATAGGATTCTTACTGTCACTTATATACAATTATACAGTGTTAAGAAAATGTGTCAATTTTTTTGAAAAACCCAAATAACTTTACTATTAAGCATGGTTAACACCAAAGTGCTCACTGATGCAGGTACTTTTGTACACTTTTCTTAAGAATAAAAGATATTTCATACATCTTTTACTAGTAATCTTCCATTTCTTTTTTTCAAAAAAAATTAGTCAATTGCCTTTCTTAGTATCAAATACTAGAAGTCTACCAGAAACAGGGCTTGGCAGGCCAAGCCAGCTTATTGTGAAAACATATACAATAATGGAACCACATTATTTGGTAAAGCCTTTTAATTCAAAGGCAACTGGAAAACCATTATATGCACACTACTCAGACAGGAAGATCAGACAACTTCTGCTCGCAGCCCTGTTACACACAACCAAGCAGAAGTGTGCATAAGGTACTGACCATGGCAGAAAACAAAGCTTAAGTTACCCTTCTCTCCTAGGTGCCTGACTAGATGTGCCTTGCAAGCAGTAGTCTACCAATTTGAAAATTATCCAGAGAAAATAAAGAAACCAATATCTTCTGAATTTTACCTAACTCTGAGATAGAACCTCTTTACAAAATCTCTCAATTTTAGTATTAAACAGAGTACCATATGGCAGCTTTTTATTTGGAATCATGATTACATAAGCACCAACGACCAAATGTCCTAAAGAATAGACCCTAAGTACTGCATCCAGAATGGTTTAAGATATTTTGGGGCAAAACAAACCTCCCTGGCAGGTAACTAAAGCTGCACATTTCTTTTACAGGGCACAATATGGAAGGAAAGAAAGGCAGGAGGAGAGAGAACGGAGGATCCAAAACACTGAGATTCAGGTAACTTCCTAAAGGAAAACAAAAGTATAGCTATAAGACATGGATTCATATAAGACATTTAGCAGAGCAGAGGTGGTACAGGTTTTCTTGCAAGATGGCTTGGCTTGCTTACTCTGTTCCTCCCTTTTGAGACACTGAATTTATTAGTTTCACAAACAGTCAAGTTACATTTGAAACACTTGAACACCTCTTATCATCTCACAAATAAAAAAAAAGAAAAAATAAATAGAAGACCCATTCAAAGCACTGTAATAAAAGGGCAAAGACAGAAATTTACCACACTAGTATTTCCATGCTGATACACTGAGATACCAAAATACACTTGCACCTCCTACGCAGGACAGGGTTAAAACATATTCAACCAGCTGAGAAATGATGCACCAGCAAAGTCTTTTCAGCTTGATGAAGCAGGGCTCAGAGAAACCAAGCAGCTCCAAAGACAGGTATGCAAACTGCTTGGAAAAAGCAGAAACTGCATTCTCTTTCATGAAAGAAACATGTGGGGCTCTGAAGGCAATAGAAACATGAAGCAATACAATAATTCAGAATAATCTCACATTTTAAGAGGAAGACGTTTGGAAGCTGAGGCATGATAGGTTCAAACATTATAGATAAAAGTAATTACAAAGGCTGCCAGAGTCTATCTGTAGGCTGTGGCTGCTCTGTGAAAAGTACATGTCAGCATCTTGTAACACTGCTAGTGCTAGAAGAAAAGCTTATAGTCCTACACAAGTAGGATTTTTCCATGAGATACTTCCCTGAAAATGAGTAGAAGGACTGATAGATTATGTTTGTAGGAAGTAAAACCACATCCTGTTACCTACAGATGTACTATCCTGAAGGTGTTACCTACAGATGTACTATGCTTAAGGGTGGTTCCATACGGCCTCTCATAAGAAACTCCTACAGGAATTTGCCAGGTGCTTTGTACCCATGTTATCTAGCACAACAACCTCTCTTCCCTCGACAAGTGACCTGCAGCTTCCTTAAAAGATCAAATTGATCCGCATGCACAAAGCCGCCTTTCACTCACGGTTTTCTTGGTGACCCTCCACTCGTTGTCTCCGATGCTGTGGTACTGAACCAAGGTGTTCCGCAGCCTGGAGGCCAGGGGTGCTGAGTTCGGCAGGAGATCCATTTGCTTTCCTCCTGCGTAAAGACACCCACTGCATAGACACAAGCACCAGAACAAGACACCACGCTAGGGACGTAAAAGACAACACGATGCATTTAAATCATAGAATCGCAGAACAGTCTGGGTTAGAAAGGACCTTGAGATCATCTACTTCCAACCTCCCTGTCATGGGCAGGGCCACCTCCCACCAGACCATGTAATCCAAGGCTTTGTCCAAACTGAACAAGGATGGGGAATTTACCACTTCTCTGGGGAACCTGTTCCAGTGCCTCACCAACCTCACAGTACAGAGCTTCTTCCTTGTATGTTATAATATATCCTTATGTCTCCTTATATCTTATACCTGAACTTCCCCTGTTTCGGTTTATACTCATTACCCCTTGCCCTGTCACGACAGTCCCTAATGAACAGTCCCTCCAAGCATCCCTATAGGCCCCCTTCAGATACTGGAAGGCTGCTATGAGGTCTCCACGCAGCCTCCTCTTCTCCAGACTGTACAGTCCCAACTTTCTCAGCCTAAGAAAGGGAGGGAGGTACTCCAGCCCCCTTACCATCCCCATGGCCCTAAAGTCGCGCACTCTGAACAGGGAATGCAGAACCACCGCCTGCCCTGTCCGCTCCGCGCATACATTCCCTCAGCGATCCCCTCAGGACCCCTCGGGGAGGCGGGGCGCAGGGGGCGCAGCCCGCAAGACAAAAGCCGCCACCACGGCCGTTAGGAGCCATGATGGGCGCGAAACCCTCGCCCCTCCTCCCAGCCCCAGCCTGTCCGCAGCCCCGGCTCCCACCTTTGTCCGCGACCCTTTGCTTTCACCTCCACGGCTGCCGGAACCGCCGGCCGTCCAGGCAGCACAACGGCCAATGTCGGCAGCCAATGAGAGTGCAGCCGGCTTCCAGCCGCAGCCAATGGTAGCGCGACCCGCCGGGGATGTCGTCACGAGCCGGAGGAAGTCCGGCGCACTCCTATTGGCTGCAGGGGAGAAGAGCGACGCCGTGATTGGATGGGAGAAGTGGCGAGATGGAAGGGGAGGGGTTATCGCCACCGGGAAGCCTCCGCAAGTGGGGGTGTGTGAGAGCGGGAGCGATGAGGTGCGGCGGCTAGAGCCGCCGCGGTGCCGCCGCCGCCGTGGTGCATGTCTCCTCTCCCTTCCGCTCCACTCCGCTCCCTTCCTTTTCTCTCTTCTCTCCCTTCCCTTCCCCCTCTCCTTCCCAGTCACCTGGCCAGGGCTGGCGTTAGCGGTCCTGTTAACTCTGATACGTCCCGCCGGTATCATGTTACCACAGGACTGCACTCTGTGCTTGAGGCAGACTAAACCCCAGTCGCTGGGGCACGTCTGCTCGTTTTCTGCAGTCCTGCTGCTGTCACTTCTAAAGTGTTGTCACGGAATCTGGAACTGAAAACAAGAGGTTTGTCCAGCTGTGAAGGACTTAAGGTGGTTCACAGCACAGCAAGGCACATATGGTGAGGAACTGCTCTCAGTCAGCAGTGCTTGCAATGTGATTGAGCAGGCTTTTGAGGAAGTGTTGAAGGGTTGCTTTTGATTCAGAGAAATCTCCAGGAACTTGCCAGCAAAGTTTAAGTTAACAAGCTGGTATTCTTTATTGCAGCACCAGAAGACACGGGGGATAGCTCCTCCAAGTGGGTCTCTCCCAAGCAAGAACCAGGCTGTGGTTATGTTGTCCTTAAACATACATATTCATTAGATTACATCCATTACATCATACTTCTAGAGAATGCCTCCCCAATGCATACAAAAATGTGGCTTTCGGTCCCCTGGTGGTTATTTCTTCATCACTTCGTTTTAGGATCCTTGCCATACCGGTAACCACCAGGTGGTTCTGGCAAAGCTTGTTTTAGTAATTTCCTTTTGTCTGTAGTTGCTAACAAAGCCTAACATCCTTGAGGTTACTCATTACAACCCTATTCTTCAGTCAACCCCATTCTTCAACCCCCCCTTTTCTTGTCCTATTGCAAATTCTTTTGCAGCTGAGTTATTTTATTTTTTTTTTTTTTAAAAAAAAGTTTCCTGAGTATTTCTCTGTTTCTACTTGATGCTTAATTTTGTTTCTCTTCCATTCATCATAGTTCATCATGGATTGTTTGCAACAGCAAAAGGAGCATTGGACCATTTTACATGTAATCACAACCATTCCTATTATTGCCAGTACAGTAAAAAAACAACTGTCTCAACCAGGAGAGATTGGGTACCCATGATGTTAATTTTTCCCAGATTTCCTCAGATCCCCATGAGGTGCTGTCCTGTGCCACCTCATGACATATATTAATTTATTTCCACAGCTAATTTATTCCAGTTTGTCTTAAATGGAATCGGGAGGCCAATTAAAGGAATACCCAGTGTCTCTCCTGATTCAGATAGCTGAGTACAGATCCAACAGTCACTCTTGTTTAAGACACTAGTAACATTTTGTATCAATCTCAGATATAGATTTTGATTCCATGCTTCTACACCTATTGTTATACAGGTCCAAATTATGATTGATGTAATCTTACATGTGTAGGTCCTGAAGACTCAACACGCCATACTTTTTCTCGGTTCTGGTGGTTTTCTGGTTCTGGCGCCTCCTTGATTCTTGAGTAATGTATCCGAGCAGGCTGTTCCTTTATCTTCACTGCTGTAAAGGTAGTCAGTAATACCTGGTATGGTCTGCTCCACTTCTCTTCTAGGGGATCACCTGCAAAATTCTTAATAAAAAAAAGAAAAACAAACGCAGTCTCCTGGCTTAAAAGGATGAATAGGATAATCTAAACTTCTGGCCCTGGTCCCTAACACTCTGCCATTTATTTCTTCTAACTGTTTTTCCAAGTTTACCAAGAACTGTTGAAGGTATCCTTCTCCTACTGCTTGAAGGCTCTCTCCTTATAAATTGAGATTGATATGGTCTTCCGTATAGAATCTCAAATGATCTAATTCCTTCCTTTCACTGAGGTTTGGTTCTGATTCTCAATAAGGCCAATGGTAGTGTTTGATACCAATATAAATTAGTCTCTTGACAAATCTTCCCAAACTGTTGTTTAATTAACTGATTCATTTTTCCACTTGCCCACTGGGCTGAGGCCTATATGGAACATGTAATTGCCAATCTATTTCCAATTTCTTGCTGATTTCTTGTAATAATTTTGCACTGAAATGTGTACTGCAGTCAGAGGAGGTAGTTGCTCGTACCCCAAAACGAGGTATTATTTAATAGCACCTTAATCACTTGTTTTGCATTATTTGCCCTGCAAGGGAATGCTTCTGGGCACCCTGAAAAAGTATCTGTCAATACCAACAAATATCAATAACCTCCTTTTCTAGGTAATTCAGAAAAATCTATTTGCCACTGTTGTCCCAGATAATTACCTTTTCCAATTGTCCCCACCTGATTCCTGATTACAGTCTTAGGGTTATTTTTCAGACATAGTTGAAATTGTTTTGTCACTAATTGCATTATGGTATATAAATTTCTTCCTATGATCTGTTTGTTTAAATGTTTATACAAGGCATTACTTCCCCAATGAGTTTTGTTATGTTCTTCGTGTAACAGCTTCCATAGTTGATTATAGGGGATCACTACTTTCCCATCAAGTATTTTTATCCAGCACTTTTCATTTTCCTGTCCTTCCAAGTCTTCAATTAGTTTCATATCTTCTTTAGAATGCCTAGGTTTATTTTGCTCAATTACCAGTTTACCATCAGGAATTAAGGACATAAACTCAAGTCTTTGTGCTACCGGTTTAATCTCATGATCAGCCAAATTATGTCCCATCTCTTGACCTTTTTGATGTCCTTTAGTATGTATGATAGCCACTTCATTAGGTAATTGTACAATTTCTAACAATGGCAGAATTTCCGTTGCATGTTTGGTTTGTCTTCGCTGGGTATTTAAAAGTCCTTGTTCTTTCCAAATTGCTCCATGTGCATGAACTACACCAAAGGCATATTTGGAATTAGTCCATATGTTTGTCTGCTTATCCTTTGCCAACTCAAGGCTCTAGTCAGGGCTATTATTTGTGCTGAGGTGTTAGAGGGTAATAGTCTAGCTTCTATTACCTTTGAAGTTGTAGTTATGGAATATCCTACTCTTCATTTACCATCTTTAGCAAAACTGCTGCCATTAGTGAACCAGGAATCTGCACCCTCCAGAGGCTCCTCCTTCAGATCTGGTTGGCTCAAATATACTAGCTTTATATTGGCCAAGCAATCATGAGTGAACGGTTTGGTAGGAATTTTCTGAGGGAAAGAAGCTGGATTCACGACATTACCTATCACAATTTCCACACCACCCAGTCCTACTAGAATGGCTTGGTACCTCCAGAAACATAATGGCAATAGCCAATGTGTACCTTTTTGTTCTAGGACTTTTGATACTGTGTGTGACACTAACACGGTGATCTTTTGTCCCAGTGTGAATTTTTGGGCCTCTTGGATGTTTAAGATAACTGCTGCCACTGCTCTCAAACATCCAGGCCAACCTTTACTTGGTTCATCCAGTTGTTTTGAAAAATAGGCCACTGCTCTTTTATAAGGTCCCAGTCTTTGAGCCAAAACCCCCCAAGGCAATTCCCCGTTTCTCACAGGAATATAGCCAAAAGTGTTTAGTTATGTCCAGGAGCCCCAGAGCTGGAGCTCTCGAGTTCTGTCTTTAAACTTTTAAATGCTTCTTCAGCTTGATTTGTCCTTTTTAGAAAGGTTGGATTTTCTTTTAGCAGCTCATATAAGGGTGTTACCAGAACACCATAATCATGAATCCAGAGTCAACACCGTTCTGTCATTCTCAGAAATCCAGAGATCTTTAACCATGGATGGTCATGGTGTTTGACAGATTGCTTCCTTCCAAGCTGCTCCAGGTTCTGGTTGTCCTCCTATTATTTTGCATCCTAAGTAAGATACTCGAGTTCATATTATTTGGGCCTTCGATTTAGATACCCGGTATCCATTTAGCCCCAGAAAAATTAACAATTCTACACTCCATTGAACACATTCTTTCTCAGTTTTGGTAGCAATTAACAGATTGTCAACATACTGTAGTCAAGTTCCTGTTTTGGTGGGTGCTTCCTAGGATTCTAATTCTTGTGCCAATTGATTTCTGAAAATGGTCAGACTTTTTTCAAGTCCTGTACTCCCAGATATACCTGATTAAGGATTTCTTCTATTTCAGGGAGGTCCTCCTGTTTGCTTTTCTGTTGAATTAAAGATAAACTCAAAACTTCAATGAATTTATAGGTTTTGACTAGTAATTCCATTTTGCATTCTTTGAATGTTGCTTCTTGCCCTAATAAATATTTTGGAGAATTTGGCATGTAAAAAAATTACGCATTCCTATTTGTTTTAACAGTTTATACTCTAAAGGTTTCAGAAAGACTGCTTCTTCTTCTTTTTTTCTTTTCCTTGGTGGCCAGTACCTCCCATGTCTGTAACAAGTTCTTTTCTCCAATTTAACGCTGAATAAGTTGCTCCTGTATCCACTTAAAAATTCCACTTTATTTCCTCTAGTCCCTAGTTTTAATTTAATCAGTGGATCTGCTGGGGTAGATCCCCCAGATCCCTGTCAGTCTAGTTGCAATTCAGCCACTGGAGCCACCCCATGGCACTCCTCCCAGGGCAGTCTCACTTCCAACGTCCAAACTCCTTACAGTATGCACATTGATTCCGTCCCACAGGAGAATTCAATCTCTCACCTCTGTCTGACGTTCCTCCTCTACCTCTGCCTCATCCTCTCACATTAGTCCCTCCACCAGTTTCTACTTGTCCCAAAGCAGCCACTGTAGCAGTGCCTATAGCACGACTCAGCTCTTTCTTCTGTACCTGTTCCTGATTCCTATATGCTCTCCACACTTCTTTAACATTCTGAAGTCCTTCTGCTCTTTTGCCAGTGACAGCAACCTCTTCCTCCTTATCAATAACAGCTGGGGCAGATGCGAACAGTGCTCCTCTCTGAGGTACCTGTGATACATAATCCCCCAACCTATCTTCCTGATTACGCTGTTGTTTGTTTTTCTTTTTTAACTTTAAACATCATTCCCCCAATATCACAGGCTGAACAACATCTCTCCAGCTTAGCTTTCTGGTTTATCCTGTCCTTTTCCAAAGCCAAAATTAGGGATCTGTCAGAGCTATGTTCATTTCACATTCTGTCTGCCACTCCAGCTGGTTTCTTAAAGTGAAAAACATATCTGCATGCATCACTTCATCCCATTTTTCTTGTTCTCTTAAAAATAACATTAATTTCAACAACGTATTATAATTCAAAGTCCCATTTTTGCACCATTTTTTCCTGATCCTCCAAGGTATAAAATGGCCAACACTGGTTGCAGTATTTCATTAAGGTTTTTTATTTACCAAGCCCCTGGGGAATCCTCCTAATCCATTCCAATGAACTAGAATACATCCCAGCATGAGCCTCAGAAAATCCTTGGTTGGAGTAAACATTATTTAGCAGCAACTAGAAATGTCGGTGTTATCAGCATTGTTCCCAGGCTGAAAGTGAAAAACACAGCACTGCACCAGCTACTACTAAGCAGAAAAATGACTGCTACTGCTGAACCCAGGACAACAGGATATTGAATAGTTCTGTGATTGGTTGGTAGATCAATTGATCTGTTTCTAGACCAGTGGCCAGTTTGGTCATGAACATCGTGTTTCCCATTACTCTCTTGAAACTGCTCTGTTTTCCTGAGCTGGTTATTCTGCTCAGTGTTACCAGGACATTAGACTCAAATCCTGCCCACTAATGCCAGGGATCTCATTAATTTCAAGCAGCAAAAAGTACTTACAACTGCAAATACAGTTCAAACCATTGGTGGATTTGGGCTTTGTACTGCTTTTTCAGATGTTCTGCTTTTAACTGTAAAACATAGAAAATGCTCTACATGTGTTAGAGTTCTGCAGGTTTGGGGCCTTTGCATAGGCATCAAGTTTCATGGTGAGATTCAGAGTTTCCAAACCCAGGCCTTCGGAGCTGCACAAAACACATGGGTTTTGTAGACCTTTAAAACTATTCTTCACTGCAGACACATAGAGTCACAGATTGACTGAATGGTGGAGACTGGCATGGACTTCTGCAGGTCATCCTGTTCAACCCCCCTGCCAACCTGACCTGCTGGTCACATAAAGCCAAGTGCCCAAGACCATGTCCACACAGCTTTTGCATATCTCCAAAGACAGAGATTCAACCACCTCTTTGGGTAACCTGGGCCAGTGCTTGGTCAACTTCATTGTGAAAAAGTGTTTCATGATGTTCAGGAGGAACCTCCTTGTGTTTCAGTGTATGCCCATTGCCTCTGTTCCTGTCATGACACCACTGAAAACAGCCTGGCTCTGTCCTCTTTTCGCTCTCACTGCAGGTGTTCATGTACATTGATGAGACTCCCATGAGCCTTCTGTTGTCCAGGTTGAACAGTCCCAATTTTCTCAGCCTTTCTTCCTAGGGTTGATGCTCAAGTCCCTTCATCATCTCAGCTGTTTGCTGGACTCTCTCCACTGTGTCCATGTCTCGTTCTTAAGAAGCCAACACTGGACCTAGCACTCCAGCCTCACCAGTGCTGCATATAGGGGGAGTTGGTGGTTCACGTTTAGCTTGGTGTCCCCAGGTTGCTTTCTGCCAAGCTACTTTCCAGCTCAGCAGCCCCCGGCATGTCCTGGTGCCTGGGACTGCTTCTACCAGCAGCAGGACTTTACTCTTCCTCTTGTTGAACTGCATGAGGTTCTTCTGGGCTCATTTCTCAAAATCTGCCTGCATAACAGTACAACCCTCTGGTGTATCAGCCTCTCCTCCCAGTTTGATGTCATCTGCAGACTTGCTGAGGGTGCAGTCTGACCACTATCCAGATCATTAATATAGATGTTCAACAGGATCAGGCTAAGTGTTGACCCCTGGGGCACATTGCTTCAACCAACAGCATGCCCATGTCTGTATGTAGCCTCTGGGCCTGCCTTTTCAGACATTTTTCAGTCCCTCTCACTATCTGCTCATTCAGCCAGTACTTCAATAGCTTCTTTATGAAGATTTTGTGAGAAATCCCAAACTTGCGTTTTACCTGCAGTTGCCTCCTAAGATATTTTTTTCCACTTACCTACCTTATTCATTCTCTGTCAGGGAAACAAAATACAAGTATCCATGGTTGTAACTCAGCTGTAGTAGAACAGTTGGAAGTTCAACTTTCAGAAAAAGCTGCTTTGGAAAATCATGATCTTGAAATGTCCTGGTGTTGTAGTTTGAACCCAGCCAGGCAGCACGTTCACCCACTCAACCCCTCCTTCCTGCTCCCACCCCCCCCTTTTCCTCCCCACTCCCAGAGGAGTGGGAGGGAAGATGGGCCGAAGAGCTCCCACTGGTCAGATAACAACAGTCCAGTAACCAAGGTACAACACAAATCACTATCGCTATCACCAACAATAATAACAATGACAAAGAAAACAAGGGAAGAGGGTACGATACCACCCGCCGAAAACGAGCCCGACCGGGAAGTTCCCCCTCCTTCCGGGTAACTCCCAGTTACCTCCTGGGCATGACGTGCTATGGTATGGAATACCTCTTTGGTCAGTTTGGGTTCTGTCCCTCCTTTCTCCCGGCCCCCCTTCTCCCTGGCAGAGCATGAGGCTCACAAAGTCCTTGGTCAGGGCAAACATCGCTCAGCAACAACCAAAAACATCGGCCTCATCAGCCTTGTTCCCGGGCTAAGTCAAAACACCAGCTACTAAAGAGAAGAAAAACTGACTGCAACTGCTGAACCCAGGACACCTGGACATAGCATTTTTCAAGTTGCACAGCAGGCCTGATATTTAACTAAAACCAATTTTTTCTTTAAAATTTCTACTGACTCATCTGAAATTATATGACCCAGGAACTCTCTGACTAAATAATAGACCAGCCTTTAACAACTCCTGGTGTTTCCAGATGGACTAGCAGAGCATTTGAGCTTTCAGGAAAACTGCTGGAGAAGTCTGACTATTTTAGATCATCAGCCAGTGAAATCTTTACTCGTGAGAGTTTATTTATTGCTAAAAATGTGCACAAATATTATTCACCCACTAACTGTCACATGAACCACTAAATTGAGCTGACTTCACATCTGTGGTAGGAGGCTTTTTCTAATCCAGCATGGGCAAAATGTGTTTGTTTGGGAGTATTTTCATAGAAATGTGTCACAGGTGTAAGGAAAACAACTTGCTTTGCAGTTGGGCAGATGAGATAGTGAAGCTATTCTAGATTGTCAGCTAGCTAATGATTCTTGCTGTTTTATTAAAAATAAGCCACAACAAAAAAGGCTTTGTAGAAAACCTCTAATATTCTTCATATCTGATATTCAACCAGATTTAGATAAATGTACAGTGTGCTGCTTTTCCATCAGAGGGTGATAGAAAGCAGGTCTTTATGTTGTGCTGGTTGGCCCACATACAACTGAAGAAATTGATTTCATGGTTAAGACTTCATGTTTGTTTGCCTAATATGAGCCATATTAAATCAGCTGCCTTGACCATTCTGATGGTCATAGATGTGAAGTAAATCTGAAAGGCTGTGATTGGATTCTTAGATCTCACATATTCCCAAATGCAACTTCCCAGATGGTGAGAAGTGTAGCTAAAAATCTTGCATGTTTCACTGCTAATGAGCAAGGAAGACTAAAATTCAAGCTCATTCCTCCCATAATTGATTTCAAACTAATATATTTAAATAAAAAAGTGAATGCGGTAAGACAGTTGCTGCCTTAGCCAGATCTGGGTCAAGAAAACAGTCTGGAAGACAGAATAGCTTATTGCCTCTGTGGTGAGATTTGGGCTAGAAAACACGATTTATTTCTATGGAATCAAGTTGTTGGAGAAACCTATTGGACTGAATATCCATGCTGTTGCAGCTGTAGTGCTGTTCAGGAAGGAGGGGTGGTGGTCTGGAGCACAGCTTGGGCCAAGCAGTATTTAAAAAGCGATCTCTTCGCAAACCAGCGATTGTACCTTTTTTCTAAGTGCATTTTGCGATTAAGCCACCAGATGGCAGGAAAGCAAAATATTTTTTGCTGAAGCACATGCATTTGAAAGTACCGTTTAAAATCAAGCACGGTAGTGGAGGAGGGTAATTTTCCTATTAAAGTGTTGTTAAAACCTTAGAAAGTTTTGAAATCTGCTATATATTCTTAATTAACGTTATCTAACTGTGCTAAACCATAGTACGGTCTTCCTCTTACCTGTTGCTTGTGGGTCTGGACAAATCCTGTCTATTCTTTTGCTGTAGACATAAAGTAAAAAAAAAAATATCCCTGAATATTTCCTTTTTGGATCCCACTGGAATATGGTGTGTAGGAAAATTAAGTGCAGGATAAAGTCTGTTTGTATCTGGAAGACAAACTATGTGTTTTTCTGAATGGTGATTAATCCTTGGTTTCTGTATTTTATTAATATACTTTCTAACTCTGCCCTTGCAAAAATTCTGCCTTCATGTTATTCTCAAAGCTGGCTGCAACATAACTTAGATGTGAATGCAGACTTGGTTCTTCCTTATTTGTAGAGTCAAATGTAGAGGTGTCTTAAAATCACCTTTATGCTTTATCTGCCTGTGTTATCTGATATTAAGAAGCTGCTATATTTTTTTCTATGAGAGAATTTCAAATGAATGAATTATGTTCCTCTCCTGGCTAGTCCCTTCAATGTAGTCTTACTAGTCTGTTTTTTAAAACATCCCATCTCCTTTTTCAAACACAGTGGTCACAATAGCATCATTAGCATGGTGTAAGTAGCAATAATGTATAGTAGCAGCTCATAGCAGTAGTTTCAGTAATAGTGGTGAACCACGGACACATTTGTTTTTAACCTCTCACCTGATCTGGTTTCCTTGATAGTCATCTGTGTCCTCCCTGCTTCATGTTGTGGTAGTGGATCTTGAGATCTGTACATGTTCTAAGGTGCCAGAGAGCTTTCTGCATCTGATAAAACTATTGCCCCCTGCCCCCTGTAGACACTCAATTACCTTGTGTTACTGAAGCAGGAAGCTGCTCACCAAAAAAAGTCTTAAAAGTAGTATTTCTTATCTCTAAAAAGTTGTTGAATGTGTCTTGGCCAGGCTTCAATGACATACTCAAGGTCTTTCTTTAGTTTTACCTGTTTGGGAACTTACTGCCTCTTCTTTCAATCCCTAACCTCCTCATTTGTGGCTGCCTTCCCAGCTGTTTGCTTTCTAACATGGACTCATTTTACTTCTAGAGCAGCTTTGGGCATGTGCCAATGTCAAAGTGACTTCTTTATTGAGCCGATAAAGAAGTGTACCGTTCTGCAGGTGGCATAGCTGTGTCTTGGCCAAGGATCAAAAGCACAGACCACAGACCATGAGTCAGTGTACAGAAGTAGTTTATTGCACACAGGAATGAGTAGTAGCTCACGGCTTTGCAGCCTAGTTAAATAATTATGGTCAGTCTGTGTGTTGTCATCTGGTAATAAAAGGAGAAAAGTATAACTGGATAAAAAGAAAAAATCATAACGGTAATTCATGGTTTTTATATGATACACTTGTTTGTGAGAATGGCTGATCCCATGTTTTCTGCTATTGAAATATTGTTTCATGGTAAATTAGCAACTGTACCTAAAGCAGTTCAGACAGCTTCAGTTCAAGCAGTTACTTCCTTGTATTTTCTATAAACTCTGCATACTTATAGTGGTGCGTGGGAGTAATATCAGCAAAGCATAACTGTGGGATACCTGCCTTTGGATATCATTGTCTTGGTCTTTTTGGGGAATTTCTATTTTACTGTAGATAGAAGCCTGAAGGCTGCATGGAGACCTCATAGCAGCCTTCCAGTATCTGAAGGGGGCCTACAGGGATGCTGGGGAAGGGCTCTTCATGAGGGACTGTAGTGACAGGACAAGGGGTAATGGGTTCAAACTTAAACAGGAGAGGTTTTGATTGGATATAAGGAAGAAATTCTTTGCTGTTAGGGTGGTGAGATGCTGGAACGGGTTGCCCAGGGAGATTGTGAGTGCTCCATCCCTGGCGGTGTTCAAGGCCACGTTGGATGAAGCCTTGGGTGGCATAGTTTAGTGTGCGGTGTCCCTGCTTATGGCAGGGGTGTTGGAACTAGATGATCTTAAGGTCGTTTCCAACTCTAACTATTCTATGATTCTATGAATAACAAAAGTGACTTCTTTGTATTAACCATACAATCCATTAGGGCTGACAAAAAATACTCCTTGAAAAGAAAGATATATTGATCAGGTCACAGTCAGAAGATAAGATTCAGATTTAGAAAACCGATTGTTTTTTTACCACAGTAAGAAGGAAACAAAAATAGAAAGCTGAGGTTACAGTTCTTTGAAAAGCAGATGTTGGACCAAAGCAAAGATGCTGTGCTACATATTAAGCTGCCATAATGTTAGACTTTGCCTGGTAGAACTTAGATCAATAAGTAGCATTCTTTCTTTAGAAGGCTAGTGGGGATTTTTCCCAGAAATTTGCTGCATTGAAAGCTTCTTTTCAACTACCCATAGATTTCTAACTTTGGAGTTATTGTGGGAACATGGGGTGTTGTGATTTCTGCATTTATACCTCCAAAATCTTAGTCTCTGCCATGGTTTCTTTTTCTCCTTCCACCCAAAGGGATAGAACAGGTTAAAGGGAGCTAGTTGCTTCAGCCACACAGTGATGCTGAAGATGCATTTACTCCTAGCATTCTTCTAAATGTCTTAAACAACTAGCAAAGCTGTGCCATGCTCATTCTCTGGCCCCAACTTCAGCTGCTATGGGTTTAAGAAAATCACTGGGTAGGCAAAAAAAAAAAAAGAGAAACAAGAGTGAGTAAATATCAGGTTCACTTTTGGTCATAAATAGATCTACTGTCTTTGTTGGTTTCTCTTTTAATTTACCATGCCTCTTGGTAGTACTGTAGCCTTTTATACTATTTTCCCATGAACATGTCTTGAAAACCCCCATGGCCACAGTTTGCTCTCTTTGGTACAGTCCTGACATTAGCAGAATTGGAAACCATGCTCCTGTTACATTTAATTCTACAATATTTTTATTCTTTTGCAAGTTGATTTGAACATAAAAAGTTTGAATACACTTTTACCATTTTAACTATGTTTATATATAGGGCTTTCATCATCATCAAGATTATTTTTTCTGTACCACCATCATAGTTGCTGTCAAGAAGAACAGGAGTTCTTTTGACCCTTACAATTTCAAGGCTATACTGAAAGCAATTTCTTTCTGTACAATATATGTTCTGAAATATTTAACTCTCTAACATTTGCTTCCCAGAAGTGGATTTATAGCTGTATTCTTTTTCTACGGAGTTTTTAGTCATGATTTCTCTGAATGATGATGGAACAGTACACGCAGACCTTTGTCCATGTCTCAATCTTTTTTTTTTTTTCTTCAAGCAAGCATACTCCCTACATGTTATTTTTTCTTAGAAAAGTAGGTACCTTATCTTCATTATATAATGGAAACTGCTTAGAGTACTTCCAGGGTAAGAACTTACTTTTGAGAACTTAAAGCATGTTTGTCAACTATTCATTTAAGAAAGATAAATTTATCTTGGATGTCTGAGCTATTTCCTTTGAGAAAATGGCATTAGCAGTTGAGAATAGGTAAATCTTTTTGACTGATGAATTGAACATGACGTAAGTGTTTTAGCACACATTCTCTTAATCAGCTAATGATATGGACAATAATAAATGCTTCAAGTTTTTTCAGCCAGTTCAAAGCAGTCTTGACATCATGGATTGTATCTTCATCATGGACATAAATTACATATTTAATATAGGAAGTATTAGGTAAGTAAACTAACAGTGGAACATAATTTTGGTTCAGGATTCCAGGCAGACAGAAAGTCTGAACTAATTTTTAGATGTGATATTGGCAGAAGACTGAACCTGATTATGTTAAAAGCCTTCTTCAGCCCTATGACCTGTTGTTTTCTTAGCTTTGGTGCAAGCTTGAAATGTAGTCTAAATAAACAGTTCTTCTGTACCATGTGCTTTGACTTTTCAGCTGATTATTATTAAGACATGCCTTATGATTTTATATGTGAGAATAAAAGCATGGCCAAGGAAATTAAGGACATAGCTTGAACTTAGTAAAGACAGTTATTGGGTTTTGTTAAGCATGGGGAGATTCCTTGAGGTGTTTTCAGATGAGAGAAAGACAACTAGTAGAACATTTTTAGGAAATTATTGATTTCCAGGAGAAAGATCACCTCTGTCTTAGGGTGGGATCCTGAAATATCATGTCAAGGGGGAAGAAAAGAACCCCAAAAGCTCATCCCATGGCTAGGCCACTGCTATCATCAAGCTGTTAAACAGTTGAAGAAGGAAACCAATTGCTAAGTGCAATGTGAAACTAAATCCTAAATGTATCTTCAGAAGAGCCATCCCATAAAAAGCTGCATTTTTCCAGCTGTTTATAAAACTTGTTAGAATTTGTTTCTTGTGTTTATTTGGGGTTTTTATTAGGTTTCTAGTAGATAACAATTTATACTAGTGGTAAGGTATTATGGGAAGAGAAAAATGCAAGTAAACTGTACAGGGTTGATCTGGTGGGGATGGTGCTTTGTTTTTTAATGGGGTTGGAATACTTAATACAGCTGCTGACGAAATAATTTCAAAGCTGGAGCCTTGAAAGAAACTGTCCTATGGAGATGGAGGTAGATGGAATAAGCTATATGATGTGTAAACATTAAGCAGTTTGGACTTGAGCAGAAGTAACTGTATAACATTTTTGAATATATATACTTTTATAAGCAGTTTTCCACAACTACAAAGGAAAAGCCTAGAAGCATTATATTTCTATTACTCTCTGAAATAAAAGTATATTCTCAAAGGATTTTTCTATCCATTTTCTCAAGTCCTAACATCCATTTCTGTGAAAGTAATTTTTTGGACAGTGGAAAATCCTGATGGCTTACTATCAGTATATCTGACTATAGTTTAATCTTTCACTGGGTTTTTGCAGTGGCATGCAGAAGAATAAATTGTAAGTGGTGCAAGCCTTGTTTGTCTATCATATTTGAAAAATCATGACAGTCAGGTGAAGTTCTCAATGACTGGAAAAAGGGAAATATAACCCCATTTTCAAGAAGGAGAATATAGAAGACCCAGGGAACTACAGACCAGTCAGTCTGACCTCTGCCTGGCAAAATCTTGGAGCAAATTCTCCTGGAAGGCATGCTAAGGCACATGAAAAACAATGAGGTGCTTGGTGACAGCCAGCATGGCTTCACTAAGGAGAAATCCTACCTGACCAATTTGGTGGCTTTCTATGATGGGGCTACGGAACTGATGGACAGGGGGAGAGCACTTGATATAATCTACCCGGACTTGTGCAAAGTGTTTGACACTGTCCCACACGGCATCCTTGTCTGAGATTGGAGAGACATCAATTTGATAGGTGGGACCCCTCAATGGGTAAAGAATTGACTAAATGGCCCATGCAGAGAGTTGTGGTCAATGGCTCAATGCCCAGATGGAAAACAGTAATGAGTGGTTTCCTTCAGGGACTGGTGTTGGGACCGGTCTTGTTCAACATCTTTGTCGCTGACATGGACAGTGGGATTGAGTGCACCCTCAGCAAGTTTGCCAATGACACCAAGCTGTGTGGTTGGGTGGATACGCTGGAGGGAAGGAATGCCATCCAGAGGGACCTTGACACGCTTGAGAGATGGACCAATGCCAACCTCATGAAGTTCAACCAAGCCAAGTGCAAGGTCCTACACCTGGGTTGAGGCAGTCCCAGGCATAGGTTGGGCAAAAAAGAGAATTGATTTAGAGCAGCCCTGCAGAAAGTGATTTACGGGTGTTGTCTGAAGAAAAACTTAACATGAGCTGGTTTTAGTGTGCACTTGCAGCACCAAAAACCAAGTCATATGCTGGGCTGCATCAAAAGAAGCAAGACTAGCAGGTTGAAGGAGATGATCTTGCCCCTCTGCTCTCATGAGACCCCACTTGGAGTACTGTGTGTAGTTCTGATGTGCCCAAAATATGGCATAGAGCTATAGGAACAAGTCCAGAGGAGGGCCACGAGGATGATCAGGGGACTGGAGCACCTCCAGTATGAAAACCGGCTGAGGAAGTTGGGGCTGTTAAGCCTAGAGAAGAGAAGGCTGCATGGAGACCCTCAAGGGTCCATAGTAGTCATCGGTGGAGAGTGTCATCACAGAGGTGTCCTTCTGGAGTTATCCTCATGGCAATGACTCCCTGGCGATGTGCCTCTTGGTGATGTGTCTCTCGGTGATATCCTTTTCCCCTTTTGTAAAGAGTTGAGGGGGTACCTCTGTTCATGTCAGGTATTACACGTTCCTGGTGGACTAGTTTTCCTGGTCCAGCTCTTCAACTGCATATGTCTGCACTCACACAAGTCTGCAGCAATTCTTGGGATAATGGACAACAATTCCTCACACCAATCCTTGAATTAATGGATGGTAGAGTCTTATCAGCTCTTTCTCATTTATCCCTCACGCAGTGGATGGTGGAGTCCCATCTCAGCTTCTAAGAATCTTTGAGACAGTGGACAGTGGAGTCTGTTTTCAGTTAAGTCTCTCACATCTACTTTTATAAAACAGTTATAATAATATTTAAAACATCCGTAATGATTTTCAGAATTTCATAATACACTGCAAAGAATCCAAGTCTGTGGTAGTGGCCAAAGGCAGTTGCCCATAGAAGCATATCACAAGACAATCATGTATGACTTTTCTCACATACACTCTCTCACCCTTTAATTTTATATATGGCTTTGATTAAAGTACTGATTGTTTATGGATTTTCTTCTATGAATATGCCTACTCACTTTTCAAACCCAAGTAAAATATTAGTATCAAAATCTTGGCCATATGTTGTGTGGAAAGCCACCTCCTTTTCTTGTTTTGCATCTGCCTTCCGTTAGTTTTATTTGGTGTCCTTCCTAGCCCTTGCACTGGAACATACAGTGAACAGTTAATCCCCATTTTCACTTTCTATGTACTCAGATTTTATTGACCTGTGTCATATACTTCTTGGTCTCTTTGTTCCAGACTGAAGAGTTCTTGCTTACAAATCTTCACTTAAGAAATCTTCACATACTTATTTCTTATGCAGCAGTAATTCTAAACTTTTTGACCATGCCTTTTGCCTTTCCTTTAAACTTTTGCAGTTCTCCTGTGTCCTTTCAGTCTGACCTACATAAAATATGCCAGTACTTCTGCTCAGACTAATACTTGTACTTTTGAAAAACACATCCAGGTTTTATCTATGTCTGTTACATTTTATCTATGACTGCTAGACAATACATTCCATATCTTGCCACTTACTCCAAGTGTCTTAGCATCTCTAGCTTCAGTGAAACCAGGCCAACATCAGCATCAGTTTCTGAGTATTAGATATTCATAGAACTTTGACTGCTAATTTAGAGAGAGTAACATTTGCTTTTTGACAAGTTCTATTCAGCCAGGAGTTGTTCAGAGACCCTCTCCAGGAACAGAGATTCTCTGTAGCACTGGTTACTCATAGACCATGGTAAAACTTCTCTTGAAATTATACCCCAAAATTTTTTAGTCAGTTCTTTATTCTGTAACTTGAAAAGATGACAGATGGTGTTTTCTTTGCCTGACATGGAGGAGTTGTTTGTGCTCACATAGAGTAAATGGTATTTTGTTATTTCTCAATGATTTTGTGTGGTTCTGAATAAGAACAGAAAGAAAAAGGCCCTTGATGAGTTTCACTGCTCCATTAAAACCTTCTTGCTCAGTCATACTGATGCCTGGATAAACTCCACAACTCGTTAAAGTTGTAAAGCATGTATGCTTTTATTCAGCGCTGAGGCACATGGGGGATAGCTCCTCCAAAGGCATGTGCACCTCGACGTCGTTTCCCCTTTACATTTATCCTCTAAAGTTATACATATGCATAAAGTTGCACAATATGCCTATACATATTCATGTTCTATCCCTGCTTCGTATTATAATGAGCTAAGAAGTCCTTTGCACCTGCGCAGTGCCTCCTAGTGGTCTTGGGTGAGGGTCTCAAGATGAAGTAAAGGACTCTTCCTCAAGCCTGAACATTTTACCTCTAGTCATTACGCATGCTCCCTGGAGGCTTGGTCATTGTCCAAGCTCAGAGCCTATTTCAGCTAGCCTAGGTGTCCAAAGGATGGGAATCAAGTCATAGTCCCTACTTCTTAACAATAGTTATGTCCTCATACCTTGTTCTGGCATACACGGCGAGTACTATAAGCATGAACAAGTGGTAAGCAAGCGGCTTGATCTACCCACTTGTACAATGCAAGTACAATAAGCGTGAGCAAGCAGTAACATTGTTAAGAAAGTGGCTTGACCTACCCCCCTGTACATTGTTTAACCCTTCGCATTAATACTGCATCCATTTCAGTGAATTCCTGTGAAATTTTTGGTGTAACATTTTTTCCCCTCAAAGGGAGACACTGAAGACAGGATACACAGTAACAACACACGATGTCAAATATGAGGTCCTGGTTTACCCCTGACTATTCATGTTAATTTTGCTCTAAAGATGAAATGCTGTTGTGATAGGAGCTCTTGTTGTAGTCATTGAGAATTGTCTAATCCTTCAACTTGGACAATATTGGCACCAGTCTGAGCAATACTAAAGTAGTGTATCCTTAATAACTGTAGACAAGGTCCTGTTCACTGAAGATGTTAATGGTTCTCTCAGCTTCATTATGGCACACCACCTTGTCTGTTCTAATGGCTTCTGGTGCCAGTACAGCTTTGAGGTTTTACTCCTGAGAGTGCAATACGTGGAAAGGCAGGCTTGCCATAAAGTTCATAGAATCATAGAATAGTTAGGGTTGGAAGGGACCTTAAGATCATCTAGTTCCAACACCCCTGCCATAAGCAGGGACACCTCACACTAAATCATTTCACCCAAGGCTTCATCCAATCTAACCTTGAACACTGCCAGGGATGGAACACTCACAACCTCCCTGGCCAACCCATTCCAGCATCTCACCACCCTAACAGCAAACAATTTCTTCCTTAGATTCAATCTAAACCTCTCCTGTTTAAGTTTGAACCTGTTGCCCCTTGTCCTGTCACTACAGTCCCTAATGAAGAGTCTCTCCCCAGCATCCCTATAGGCTGAACAGCCCCAACTCTCTCAGCGTGTCTTCATATGGGAGATGCTCCAGTCCCCCAGTCATCTTCGTGGCCCTCCTCTGGACTTGTT
>NDXB01003481.1:0-12289 GCA_002631895.1 Agapornis roseicollis | reverse complement strand
GATGATCAGGGGACTGGAGCATCTCCCATACGAAGACAGGCTGAGAGAATTGGGGCTGTTCAGCCTGGGGAAGAGAAGGCTGCGTGAAGACCTCCTAGCAGCCTTCCAGTATCTGAAGGGGGCCTATAGGGCTGCTGGGGAGGGACTCTTCATTAGGGACTGTAGTGACAGGACAAGGGGTAATGGGTTCAAACTTAAACAGGGGAGGTTTAGATTGGATATAAGGAAGAAATTCTTTCCTGTTAGGGTGGTGAGATGCTGGAATGTGTTGCCCAGGGAGGTTGTGAGTGCTCCATCCCTGGTGGTGCTCAAGGCCAGTTTGGATGAAGCCTTGGGTGGCATGGTTTAGTGTGAGGTGTCCCTGCTTATGGCAGGGGGATTGGAACTAGATGATCCTAAAGTCCTTTCCAACCCTAACTTTTCTATGATTCTATGGTAAGAGTACATCTGAATGCTTTTCCCCATGTGCATATGTAGCATTGAAAATCCATAGCAGTAAAGTTCTCAGCTTTGTAAGGCCTAATTGACCCCACCATGTCCTTTAGGTCTGAGTTAAGTGTTAAGGAAAAAGGTATCGTATTGTATCTGATCAGATTCACACAAGAGAATGAGCTGAGGACAATCTACAGCAAACAGTAAAAGATGCTCTGAAAAAAAGGGTTTAGTCTAGTATTCTAAGGGGCTATACAGCATTGTGGAGTGATGCTAGTGGTATTCATTGTGTTTACTCTTCTCCCTTTCCCTAGAAAAATGAGAATTATGACAGCAATCTGTTTACCACAGCTCAAATTTAGCTGACTAATTGTGTTAATCACCCTATGAATGATAATAGTTATTTTTGCTTTCTGAGAATGCTATGTAAGGTGCACTCACTGGTTAACTAAATCTCTCTTACTTTCCTGCCTGGTGTTTGAAATAAGTCCCATTTGTGCAGAGTTTAGTTTTTACTTCAAACTACATACTTTTCTCCTTTGCAAAATTCAGATAGTTTTTTCATACAACAATTTCAAAGATTTTTATAGTTTATAATGCTTATATATCTGTATTAGACTTGATTTGCCTTTTATTTCAACAAATGCAGATTGACAGAAATGGACTACCTGAAAGCAAAAGATATAGTTTCTTTTTAATAAAAAGATTAATATCAGTAATAGCTGTTAGTGGTCATCTTCAGTTTTTCAGTAATAAACTCAAAAATTATTCTTAACAAAATGAAATGAATGCTGAAAAAAGTAGGAACAAAAAAAAGCCCATTTCCAAGATATAAACAAGACATGGAGAAGTAGAATGTGAACAAAAGAAAATTTCTTCAATGTGTGAAAATTTCATTCTAAAATGGAATCTCTATTGGTTACATTTTCTAGTAAGATTTGCTTTTTCATGTGACAAATACTGAAAAACTTAATATTTGGGGGGGCTGATAAATTTCTCTTGTAATTTTCTGGAGAATTTTTACTGCACTGAGATTTTGCAGGCGTGATTTTTTTCTGCTTTATTTAATTGTCTTTGGTAGGTAGGTGTGTTGGTAGGTGTGTACGCAAGTGTGTATGTGCATGACATGTGACAAGTCTCCTTCAGCTGGGATCTTGAGTTCTGCGAACAATGACTTTTTGTACATCTCTGCTCTTCTGCTTGCCTCTCCATTCCCTCTTCTGTCAGCGAATGGTAGAAGTGTGAAGCTTGTCATAGATACATATGTTAAGAAATCTTTGCCATGACTGAAAATAGTTTGAAACTAACAAAATAAATTGGTAGCAATGATGCACATAATTAGCAGAAAATATGACTCACTTAAAGGGGAAAACTTACAAATTCTACAAATACATGGTTTTTTTTCCAAATGACTCCTATGACTGAATTCCTAGTCTATCACTATTTTCTGCTATAAATTTTTATTCAGATAATTGAACAAAATAGAATTGACATTTTTGTATTCTTTATTAAATATAATGGACATTAAATAGCACTAAGAATTATAAGCAAAATTAAAATATTTCACAATAATATATTATGCCAAGTGTGTTCTAGAGTAGCTTACCTTTTATCTAACATAAAAAATAACAATCTAACATATAGACAGCAAAATAAAGAGCAGGCTCAACATTACTGAATCTTACAAAAATTTAAATTTGTACCGCTACATGTTTAATGACACCACAAGCACTCAGATCTTTGAGAACTGATGGCTCATTATTCCTGTTACTGCATAAATGTATACAGAAGTATAGAAAAATGCAAACTGAAGAGCCCTGTGTTGGTGTAGGCCACAAAGATGATCGGGGGACTGGAGCATCTCCCATACGAAGACAGGCTGAGAGAGTTGGTGCTGTTCAGCCTGGGGAAGAGAAGGAAGCCTTGGGTGACACGGTTTAGTGTGAGGTGTCCCTGCTTATGGCAGGGAGTTTGGAACTAGATGATCTTAAGGTCCTTTACAACCCTAACTATTCTATGATTCTATGACAAGGTGAGAGGCTGGAAACCAGTCCCATTGCAATGCAGTTAATGTTGTTTGGGCCATGTTCTTATGCAATAACAGTAGCATGCAAAGTACTTTAACTTCTCTCTCTCATTTCCTTGTCTTTGTATTCTTGTCCGTCATTTTCTTAATTACTATTTGAGATTCTCTATCAGGTATATTGTCTGGGCAGGAAGCTCAACAGGTACATAATAAAAAGGTTTGTGTATAAAACCACATGCCAGTCCATGACCTACTAAAAGAAGGAACCCATTTGGGCTTTGTGTAGTCCTGAACCTTCCACTGTTTTATTGATGATTATGAACCTAAGCTTGTGCCCTAAGGAAGATGCATGGTTCGTATACTGGCTTCTATTTCACAGTTTTACATTAATAAAGAAAATATTTTGTACATATGGAACTCCTGCAGTCAGACTCCTTCTTCTAGAAAAAAAAAAAAACCTAGAAACCTCTCCAAAGTACCTGGTTTTTAATAGGACTGTTTGTCAGATTCCATAGTGAACAAAGAATCCAGTTTCTTTTTCTTGGTCTTAAACAACAATTTGGAGAAAAAATAAAAAGAGGAAAAAACACCAACCAACCAACCAACCAAATCCAAACCAATGAACAAACAAATAAAAATCCTCAAGCCCCAAACCAAACAAACAATAACCAAACAATCAAATGAGCAAACAACCCAAATCTTAAAACAGTGAGAAAGAACCAGTACACATATATGGCAAAGCTAAAAAATACCTTTATGGAGAAATATTTTATATGGCATTGGTAATTTTTGTTCTGCAAGCATATGAATTTAAAAAAAAATTAAAATGTTATTTGCACATCTGTGATGAAGATTTCCCAGCCAGAACACAGTGCCATAAGCAACTCACCATTCTTTGAAACTTCTTACATATAGTAGGAATGAACAATAGCAGATGCTGGAATGCAGTGCTAGAACCTCCTAACCTATTGACCTTGTCTTTTGACAGAACAAGGTTTTATTCTGTTAGCAACCCATTATCTTATGAAGTTCTTTTCTAGCACCAGAAGTTGCCATTCTCTTAACTGCACCGAAGTGGAGGCGGACATGCTTTGGCTACAGATGAAAGTGAATGGTTGAATGGTGGGAAAATGCTGCCAAAGTTCCTGTCAAAATCTGTTTAATATTCCAAGTAAGGCATTTAACCTGTGTGTTTTGTTATTTATTATCCTGATTATCTACTTGAGGCAAAAGGTATACAGTGTAGTGTCTTATGTCAGTATGATTTCTTAAATTTCTTTGTTTTGGCATGGTTATACACTGTTGCATTTAGCCCAATAGCTAAGAAAATCCTACAAGGGTCCTTTATTTTATTTTTTTTTTGCTGAGCAGATGATATTTTTCCCAATAATGAAGCATTCTGTTATAATAAAAGAACATAACTGTCAAACCCTAAACTTTAATTAATCTAAACTAGAGAGATGAAAAAAAAAACCAAAAAAACCAAACCCAACCCATGGAATATTTGAAAGTATGGAGAATCAGAACCTCTTTTAAATATCCCCGTGTTTAAAATCTGTGTTTAATAAGGAATGGTGTGCGTTTTGGCTTTCTCTGAGTAGTCATATTGCACCACAAGTACAGTACTTGTAGTTTCCTGGTCATAGAAAGATTTTTATTCAGATGAATAGCACTTTTGTAGCAAAGCTAAGAGATTATCAAAGTCCATGTAGCTGAAGCTACCTCACTGATATTACACTGAGACAGAGCTTACTGGCAATTTAGTGATGGAAACTTTAATTTGGGTACTGCTTTGGAGGGGTTTAGTGTAAGCGGGTTTTTATTTATTCACGTGTGAAGGAGCCAACCATGATCTGAAATACCTGTGAGATATCGCAATGACTTGACATTTTCAGATGGAGATGTCACTGGTCTTTACCTTCTTAACTTTTTCAGGTCTGAAATGGTGCAGGAATCTTGGGGTGGAAGAGTAAACTAATCTTATTAGTTAGTTTGTCCTGATGACCATGAGGTCATCTTTTACTCCCAATGGTGTTACAGGTTGGATAGTTTCTTAATTATAAGATCTTTCACCAGCATCAGTTATGGCTCATGTTACTATTTTCTGATCTCTCTAGTCAACAGCTCCTTTGTGGTCCTCACCCTTGGCTTTAGAATTAGTTCCTCCTTCTTTAACTCACACACTATGCAAAGAACTTGATTATGAATTGAATGATCTTTAACAAACTCATTTTGATCACAAACTTTAAAATGCTTGAAGTATTTTTAAAACAATGACACATTGTTTCTTGACCACAGCGGCTATTTTGACAGTCTGTATGTTCTTACATTTGCATGGATGAAAAGGAAGCTCCTCAGCTGAGCAAGGTGCATAGGACATGAATTTCTCTCTTGTGTGCCTGAATTTCAGTGGCTTTTAAAGACATGCTCGTTACCCATTCAGACCTGCTCCATGCCATTGGCAAAGACCAATTTACAGCTGTTTGTAAAAAACCTGAAACTATACAAAAAAGGAAAAATTATGCCAGAAATGGAAGAATTTTTTTTCTTTTCATGCACCTTTTTGCTTGCATCTATATGTTAAGGATAATTAAGATAATAATTAAATCATAGTCCAAGAATCTGATAGCACAGATACAATAGAGGTGAACGCCATTTATCATCTCATGTGGTAATCACAGTAAAGTTTTCTATTATACTTTAAGTATTCAATAGAAGACAATTAAAATATTCACTCACATACCACTTTAGCTGTGAGCAATACTTCAGCTGAGTAATATCAGACAGAGTGGAAAAATAGCAGAATGACTGCTCTTAAACAATGTTCCAAATCTGGGATCACAAAAATAAAAGGTCCCCTTCAATTTTCAGGTCTCATATACAACAATATGTGAGCAACTGGGATTTTTCAAGCAGGTCTTTATCAGTCCTTAAATCATGCCCCCAGAAAAAGCACCCTAGAGAAATATAGTATGACCAGAAGATTCTGATGCATTCAACCATTCTGCAGGCAGGAACTAGAACCTGCTCTGCAGATCAGCTAACTAAGAGAAAGAAAAGCTGTTCTTTTCCAGGTGAGGGCTTTCAGCTGTGTTGAAAAGTGCTAACTATCCTATTAAACTCTCAGGTTTGGCTGTCTTTTATTGGTCTTTAGTTAACTTCAAACAATTCAATTCTAAGTTAACAGGATGTCTCTGTTCTGAACTTTTTCTTCCTCCATTGACTGTAATAAGAAATTTTTAAGGTTACTGCATCAATTTTTGAAATCACATGTATAATGTCTTTTTGTGTGAGAAAACCAGGCTTATAACAGTCTTCTAGTGGAATACAGGAATCAAGATATGGGAAGTAAAACTCACAGCTGAAATAGGTAAGAAATTTAGTGAGGAACTACAGAGGAATACTTAATATGCAGACAGCCTTTGGGAAATAAGCATGGATGCAATTGTAAAGTACAATTGGAATTATTACTCCAATTACATGCGAATGTAATTTATTCACACAATATTACATTTTTTACTTCCCCCCTCCAAGTCTTTGCCAAGATCCCTTGAACTTTATTTCTGCACTCCTCTCTTAGTCTGTAGTGGCTTCTTTATCAAGTAAAGACTAGTTCTAAATATTGGTGCTTTATTTTTTTACGCCAAAGTAAGATTTCTAAGACAGGTTCTTCCTTCTCTCTCTTCATCTAAAATCTTATGCAGGCTTTCATCATGTTGTAGTAGCTCTGGCAGGTCCAAAACAATGAAGTGCTGCATCATCAATATTATGCAAACCAGAGCTACAGGAATCTCCCATTCTTATTGCTTTGACTACATCACATGCTTTTGTAAACATTATCTTCTCCTCAGTTTGCACCATATGTCTTGAAAGTAAAGGCAAATCTTTTTCAAAGGTGGCTCTTTACCTCCCTGTATGAATAGTTATTCCTTGAGAGTACAGTGGTGTCTATGCTGTTTGAAACAAAATATATTATGAGTCTCTATCTTTGTTGGAGACAGAATGTGAGAAAGACCCATGCTGTGACTTACACAGGGAAGGAAGATAGAATGAGATGTGTCTTTAAAGTATTCTTTCTGACATTGGATTTTTTTTTTTTTAAATACCCTGGAAAAAGGTGAAGAGGACTTCCTCTGGCAATAAAGAGTACGATCTCACCCTACTCTTCCTATCTGTCTTTACCCACTTATCTCCTATAAGTTCCATGTGCTCAAATACCAGACGAAACAGTGTCAGGTGATGGAGAGCCTGGCATTTCATGCTTTGGGGATAATTAACAGATTTGGTTGACATACTTGGAGCTTGGATAAGTAAAAATATGTTTTGGAGGTCTGATGGTCAAATTCCATTCAAGAGAGGCTAAAACACGTAATTAAACAGCACATTCACTACTGAAGTTTCCATAAAATATATCATTATGCTTTTATGCTCTTCATCAAAATTATCCATGAAGTTTAGTTTTACCAAAAAAGGCCCTTTACTGTATGGAGCATTCCCCTTGTATAACAAAGCCCAAAGGACTTGCTCCATCCCAGTTTTTGTGGTTCTTCCATAGTTTTTCATTTTCCATTCTTCAGAGTCTTCCTCCTTCTTTCACCTCATTGACTTCAAAAGCCTATGTGCTTGAATAGGAAGAGGGTCCTGTTCAAATTGGTATCACAAAGCACAGGTGTTAATTGGCAGCCTCCATACTATGCAGTAACCTCAGCACTGTGAAGGACGGTGTTTCAGCCATTTACTCCTCTGTGAGTCTGGCAACAGAGAAGCTAAGGGCAGTAGGTCAACTAGGACAATACTATGAGTAGCAGTAACAATCTTTCTGTGCTGGATTTTTTTTGTTTGTTTTCCATGCTTGAAAGAAAGTAGAGAGGATGGGCATGAGGAGCTGAAGGGCCAACAAGCTTCCCAAAATGTCCTACAAATGTTTACAAATCAAATGATTATGAAGGAGACTTGTCTGCTCTACAGCTTTGCAAATCATTGACTCCTCTAGTCCATAGAACAAGGACTGGAATTTTTTTTCAAAGTGCTAAAAGCAACCAGCTTGTGTGAACATGGACAATGAGTTTGAAACTCCCGCATACCCAGGAAATGTTTTTATCTGTAAGTTGCTGTTTGAAAGATGGTAAAAAGGAAGGATGCTATAAAGGACACTCATCTTCATCAATTCTTAGAAAAGAGTGACACCTCCATGCTTACAGATGCTGTTATAAAACATAACAGTGCTAAGTCTTAGTTTGAAGTTGTGAATCCTGATCTGCCCCATGTACCTTATTTTACAGAGTAATGTGCTTTAACTCCAAAGACAGGAAAATAAAAATACCCCCAAAATAAAGGAAGAAACCCCATCATATATGCCCTTCTTTGAAGAAGTACATACCAACCAGCCTACATGGCTGTCTGCTGAACATGCTTGCACTCATGAGTGTTTTCTGAGCTGCTTAGTTTTCCTTTGCTCACCTAACTCAAAATTCAGTTTTGCTGCAATTTGTTGTGTGTAAGTGGGTGATGGATCTTGCCCTCAGCTGCAGAGTGATTGTTAGGACACTGCTCTAAATGTTTGTGTGTTGAAGATAAATGCCCAAGATAACTGGCAAAAAGCCACTTAGAACAGTGGCATAAGTGGAGAGAAAGAGTTGGCTTGTCTCTTTTAACCCATGTGTTGCACCGAAAGGCCAAGCTCCAGGAACAAACTGGCTTGGCACCAGCACTTTCTTTGCACTTGTTTTTGCAATGTCTGTGTTGGCAACTCTTCTCAGCTATTTGCCTTCTACCATTCACGTGCATCCCCTCTGCATTTACATTTTCCACAATCCAGTGTCAAAACCACTGTGAAACCACCACCACAGCACCACTGAGCCTTGAACCCACTAGGGGTGGTGGCCCCACTCCTCTCCAGTGCCCTTTTAAAGCAGATGAAATCAACACAGCCTGTCCTTCATGGATAGTAGGTGTAGGAAGTGTAAGCAAATACTGAATATTTATTGCAAGAATGAAGTTTGTGCAGTTGATAACTGTGTCTCACCCTCAAACTGGGATGAACACTCTGAAAGTATGGTATTGGGAAGAAGTTCTTCACTGTGAGGGTGCTGAGGCACTGGCACAGGTTGCCCAGAGAAGCTGTGGCTGCCCCATCCCTGGGAGTGTTCAAGGCCAGGTTGGACGGGGCTTGGAACAACCTGGTCTAGTGGAAGGTGTCCCTGCCCATGGCAGGGGGGCTGGAACTGGATGGTCTTTAAGATCCCTTCCAACCCAAAGCTTTCTATGAAATTCAATGAAAAGCTCCCATTTTTAACCGTTTTCTGGCACTCATTTATTCACAACACCCACCTCCTCCGAGACCCCGCGTCCCGCCTCCTCACCCCTTCTCCACCCTCGGGCAGTGCAGCATAAGAGAGCTCTGGGCACGAGGGGCCACGCGGCCGCCTTCCCGCCCTTTTTAACGGCCGGAGAGGAGCCGTTGCGCTGAGGGATGGGGGAACACGGCGCACCGCTTTCCAGACAGGATCCCGCCCCGGTGTCCTTTATGGAGGGAGTTGGCGTGAGGGGATGCTCTTCGCGAAGCAGCGGCAGCAGCTGCATGCGGGAACCGTGTGCGTGAGGCAGGGGAAGCAGACGTGATTACTTCAGAATTTATTTAAGGAGCGGTGGAAACCACTGCAGCGCCTTCCAGGGGAAGTCCCCGCCAACGAGCAGCGCGCTCAGCCTGGGAGCGCCTGTGCCCGTTCCCGTTCCCGTTTCCCCTCCTGCCTCGCCCGCCCGCTGCCGCCTGCCCCGGCTTCGGCCCCGGGGGAAGGGCACTTGCCAGCGCCTGCCGTAATAGTAATTACACGCCTGGGCTATTCAGATTATATCAGATTTTAGCACTGCTTTGTCACGGTCAGACTACAGCAGACGATACGTTTTATTACGCTGTATACTTGATTAGATGAGGTGTACTGGCGTTTGCCTGAACTCGTTTGAATTACAGAATATAGCAAGCATCTTGTTGCTCTCGTGCTGCTTTCAATACAGGCATCACCGAGTTACCAGCCGGGGGTAGGGCAGTCCCTGGATCCCAGCGTCGCTGGCGCTGCCCCGCAGGCAGGGGCGCGGTGCGCGGAGTGAAGCGAGGGCATCTGCTGTGGGTGACCGGCCGGGTCCCAGCTCCCACTGCCGCGGCTCTTGCGCTGTACCGCTGAGACCAGGCTCAGTACGGTGCCTGTCGAACAGCGGTGAGCTGTGGGTAGAGGATTTCTTTCTGTAAAGCAGAAAACAGCCTTTGCTTTTGATCGTGCAGGCAGTCGTGCACGCGTGTGGACTTCAGTCACGCACAGAGGCATAATTAGCCTGGGAGGTACTGAAGAACCAGAGAAATCAGGCAGCGCTCAGTTAAGCTTAACAAAAGATGAGAAATAAAGAGAAGATGCTTTCGCCCTGGCCCCTCCCGCCTGTAATCGCTTGCCTCCAGCTGCAAAGATGCTGTTGCTCTAAAGGGGCTGCTGGAGCTTTAAGAGGCGCTCCCCCCCTGCTCCAGACAATGGTCTGAACCGAGCTCTGCTTCCCAAAGCAAAATTTGTAATATGCCATTTTTCCCATGGATGCTTTTCCTCTTGGCTGCTGACGAAGTGACCGAAGAAAATGCTGAGGTGCCAAGCAGCCAGTCTTGCCGGAGGACGTGTGCGGGGGCTTGGGGTTTCTCGGAGCAACGCCTGTGTCACCATTGCTAGGAAGATGGTCCAGAAGTGCTCTGCTGTGTGAGTCCCCGCTCGAAGCCGGTGGAGACTGCGGTTGTTATTGATCAAGTGAAATAGCAGACGCCGAAATAAAAGCCACTAGGTACTGAACCTTATATTTCTAAGTTAGATATTCGCTCCTTAGCCCTGCTACCCTCTGGGAGGTGAGATGCAAAAGTAGAATCTTGCTGTCTGCTACTTGCTGTAGTACATGTATGGTATTTAAATGCATTTCTGTAATGGAAGTTGGGGAATTTAAGACTAAAAATTATGAAGTCAACTTCTCAGTTTTTTGGTGTGGTTGAGAGAGATGTGAGGCTGGAGGGATAACATAAAGTACAAATAGTCAGAATTAGTCCTTTTTTAAGGTACTGTGTTGATCACCCCTCCTGTGTGGAAGGAGTGCAGGATGCTTCTGTTAAAGGTGATATCATAGTTTAGTGGAGTCTGGCAGGTAAGGAGTTAACTAGGAGGAGGAATATGCATGTAATGCAACTCAGACAATAGGAAGGATTTTCCTTATGGAATTACACTGTGCTATCTAAGAGCAATTTTGCTGAGAACATCTGAAAAGGCATAATTGCAGTAAGAACTGGTTTTATCAGCCACTATGTTTATTTAATGATCTGGAAAAAAAAAAAATAGTTTGTAAAGGCAAAATATCCAGAATGATCCAATGAAATGAGTTTTCCAGCTGATGTCACTGTGGACAGCCTAGAATGTATGGTAGTTAAATTTCTACTTCTTTTTCCTGCAGCAAAATTACAAGTAACTTGAAATGACTCTTCAACCTTGGTGTGCAAATCAAACATTTGACTATAGAGAAAAGAAGGCTTTAAAACCAGTTATGGACAGAAAGGTGAGGGAGTAAAATTAGATTCACATCTAAGGTGGTAGCCTTCAAGGTGAGCAAAATGAATGCTTGTCTAACAGCCATTGTCAGGCAGAAGCCAAGTAGTATTCTGTCTTCTCATTCCCAGAGCTTGCCCAACTAAAAGAAGTCCAGCTGGTAAATTATACCCAGGCTACATGAAATTGCAGAGGTGTTCATTGGAACATTTGCTTTAAAAAGTAAATAATTCCAAGACTCCTGGACAATTGAGATAACAGGAGTGCCAACAGGGTGGGGTCTGATGAGAAGAAAGGTACAACTTTTTAATTTTCCATATTTATATAGCGTATGTACCACATAAATTTCAAGTAGTTTTACAAAAAGTCACTGTTGAAAATGGACTTTTGTAGCCAGTCCATACATGATTATCAGGATCTGTAGACAGAATTGCTATCAATTTAGTTGTTAATGGAGGAGTTCTTGAAAACGAGCTTTATGTAACTCAGTTTTAACTAAGCGAAAGCATATTCTGTGTCCTTTGTTTCATTTTTTATTCGTTCACTCACCTGGATATCTAAACTGAGCTGCAAAATTCCTAATTGAGCTGATACTGAGTTCACTCTTGATGGAGACATAATGCAGCTAATGCTATAGATTTGCTATGACATTTTTTCATATGACCTGAAAAATCTTTAGTGCAATGAGAATGAGTCACATTCTTTCCCCCTCTCATAGAAAAGATAACTTAAACAGTCATTGCTTTTTTTTTTCCAGTTAAATGTTGTGTGCTTAGAGGGGAAACCTGTTTGTGATTTCTCTTAATATTGTAGGCAATGGTCGCATAACATCCAGTGTGCTACCTAGTCATGCATAACATACGTTTGTGATTTTTATTCTCCTGTTTGGAGGTAGTAAAATGACAAGAGGTTGATGGTTTGCCTGTGTTACTGACTTTTTGCAACCATCTGCCCTGATTCAAACCCGCTTAAATCCATGATAGAATTCGCATGAATTCAAGCAGTTGTTGGATTAGGCTCCATGCAAGTGATTGGAGAAAACACTGATCTAGGAACCAATCAACCTGGAATAGATTTTGCAGTAGATTGTGTACAAGATAGGCAACAGACAAGGAAGAGAATGTATTTAGAGAACTTTAATGTGCTGCTTCACAGACTGCTGTTGTGTGTGGCTGTTATACCTGAGCATTTCAGGTCTAGAACTACTATTAAAATAAGTGCTTAGGCTTTGCTTGAAATTAGAAGAATTCTAAAGTTATTAGATTGC
>NDXB01003479.1:171012-188321 GCA_002631895.1 Agapornis roseicollis | reverse complement strand
TAGCCAGGGGGTGTTTGCACCCCAAGGATGGGGGGGGGGGGGTACACATATTGTAGGCTCACTCTTTGTTGATGTTTTCTCTTGGGGAGAAGCCTCCAGGTGAGCTGTCGTGTATGCTTGTGGGCAGGGGCTTCTGGTGTCAGTCTCCTTCAAGAGGTTATTTTCTTGCACAGAGGACACATCTTAGCATGTCCTAAATGATCTGCTGCAGCTTTGTCCCCTTCCAGTGACTCAGTGAGGTCCTTCTTCCTCACTGAATCCCTAATCAGGGTCCTGGCTCTGTTGGTCTTGGCCATCCTCCCAGGTCCTCCTGGATGGGCATCCTGTCAATACCTTGGTGCAAAGCCCACTCAGTGTCAGGATCCTCTTAGGACTGCTGGTGACAGCTCATGCTCTCTCCTCACTAACTACAATGACCACTCTATGTGCTGTCACCACAGGGTCTAGCCTTGGGGACCTCAGGCTGTGAAGACTGCAATATGACAAGGATACACCTATCTTTCCTTTGTGGGTATCAGACTCCCCTACAATTCCCACTGACTCCTCCAAACCTCTGCTAAAGTCCTTTGGAACGGTATGAGTTCAGGAGGAGGCTTGGAAAAAGGCTGCTTCCAGCCCTTGGCCCTTGCAGGCTGACAGAGTGACTCCCCTGGCTATCTATGCTCAGGGGTTTGGGAAGACAGATGACACAGACTGATAGCAGGGGTGCCAGATGACCTGGCAGCATCAGCACCAAATGGTCTTGGCATTTGTTAGTGATGGGTGGGTTCCAGGCAGTGAGTTTCTTCCAGTGGAGTCACCATCCCTGCAAGTGTTCACACACCATGGAGACAAGGCCCTCAGTGCCATGGTTAGCGTTGGCCTTGGCAGTGCTGGGAAGTGATTGGACTTGATGGTCTTAAAGGTCTTTTCCGACCTGGCTGATTCTGTGATTGTCTATGTGTATCGCCCTTGCATGCCACAGCACTCAAATTCACACAGTACCAGTAGCTGGATCATCTCTTCGTAAAGACTACCAGGAGTTTCTATGAAGGACTATGAATGTATTCCTGTCATTCTATGAATGACTATGAAGTCATTGCCCAATGCTGGCTGTCTTCTGATGCTCACACTGCAGGCTCACGTAATTCCTCACGTGGCAGGCTTGGAGACCCATCAGGCATTGCAGTTTCAAGGCAGTCTGAGTGTTTGGTTTGAGTTTTGAGACACAGGCTGTGTCAGGACAAACCTGGAGACCAAGGTGAGATCATTAGAAGGTTTGGAGCAAGAGCTGGAGAGGTTATTTTCATCTCTTTCATCTTCACCATTAAAAAAGAGGTCATTTGAAATGCCTGGTGCTGGCATTAGCAAATAAAACAGAGAGCCCAATAGAAAATCAGAGTAGCAGTCCTTTCAGCGTTGAGCTCTTGGGGCAAACCCAAACATCACTGCTACATACATAACTGCTCTTTAACAGGCACTCTGGTTAAAGTCACACCTCTGCAGAAGTTTAATGAGCTGCTTCTTTGCCTTACAGAATATTGGCAAGAAGATGTCATGTCAACAGTTCATAGCAAACCTGGATGGGCTGAATGATGGGAAAGACTTTGCAAAGGATTTGCTGAAGGTAACGTGATATAAATAGACAGTGGGATGCAGTCATTGTTACTGTAGTGCCACCTAAGTCCTGCTGGGACACTGGGACACTGAGCCCTTGAGTCAGCATTTTCCAGTGCACAGTTGTTTCATTAAAAGGATGTAGCCCACGTGGATAGCTTTGCCAAGCAGTGAGCCATCAGACATCTGTTCCCTGGTGGTCTTTTATCCAGATTTGTGGCATATCTACCCTTAGAACATACCAGTGTCCCTCTTCCCCATGGTGGCTCTGTGATGCACCAGACCATGCACAGAACAAGGTACCCCCCCCAAACATGACCATCTAGCACTGATACTTTTCTCTGTCCCTTTCCCCTAAGACATTGAAGGTGTCTGCTCTATACCCTGGAGTCTTCTACCTACTTGTATAGGCCAGGATTCACACAGAACTAGATGCAGCACCCAGAATTAGTCCTTTGGACTAATGTACGTGTACAAGCCTCTAAGCTGGGCTGGATGTCAGACCCCTCTCTGCTGATGATGTGTGCAGCCCAGTGCCTNTATACCCTGGAGTCTTCTACCTACTTGTATAGGCCAGGATTCACACAGAACTAGATGCAGCACCCAGAATTAGTCCTTTGGACTAATGTACGTGTACAAGCCTCTAAGCTGGGCTGGATGTCAGACCCCTCTCTGCTGCTGATGTGTGCAGCCCAGTGCCTAGCATGGCACACAGAGGAAAAGGGGTCTAGCAGGGCAGCAGTTGTGCCGCTTACTGGTGAATACTTCTCCAGGAGAGATCAGCAAGGAAGGTATCTCTCTAGGAACACAAACAGGGTGTGGAGGAGATGGTCTCCACAACCCAGACCTGTTTTCTATGAGAGACACAGCTAACACCATGTTCTTGTTTCAGACACTATATAACTCCATCAAGAATGAGAAGCTGGAGTGGGCCATGTAAGTATATGTTAAGCATTTGAGAGATAGTCTTTCAAAGTAGCTGGCAGGTTTTGAGTCATGGGTTTAGACCCAGAAGCTCCCGGAATGTTTCCAAGCCTATAACCACTGGTGTCCCTCCCATAGGTAAGCTGGGTTTATTTATGGCTTAGACACAAAGCAGATGGGGAGGCTGGTGGCAGTCTGTGGCCACAGAGTCCACAGGCATGATCTAAATGAAAAGGGAATTCCCTCTTTGTTTACTATTACACGTATGAATGCTGGTCCCCCTTCAGGTGCCTTAGAGGTCTTTGCATAAGGAGCTTGAGATCTGGTGTTCTTTTGGTCACTGAGACTTTCCATCTCTTCCACATACTTTCTTTTGGAAATGGTATCAAAGAATCACTCAGGCAGGAAGAGACCTTGTGAGATCTCCAGTCCAGCTTCCTCCTCAAAATACGATCAACACTGAATTAAGACCAGGATGCTAAGGGCTTTGATCAGTTTGATCCTGAAAAAGTCCAAGGATAGAGAACCTCAGCTGAACTCTCTCCACTTTGTTGATGCCCTTTCCTGTACTGGAGGCCCAATACTGTTTGCTGTTGTCAAGATGCGATGAGTGCATGGTAGAGGAGGATCACTTCTCTTCGCCTCCTCACAGTGCCGCTGTTACACAGCCGAATGACTGCTCCTGCTCTTCCCGCTGTTCACCCGGAGCCTGAAGACCGTTCCTCCAGAGCTGCTGCCCAGTCAGCCAGCCCCATCCGACCCTTCTGCAGGACCCCTCTGCCCCTGTGCCGTACTGGCGTGCTGCATGTAGTGAGGCTCTTGTCCCTCTGGGTGGCGGCTCCATACCTCTCACTTTATGTATGTTGTCCACACATTCAGTGAGATGGACTGTCTGCTCCTGTTATCCTGAAACAAGTTTGAGAACAGCTAGCATGATGGCCTTTATGAGAGGTTCACACAGCATCTTCCTCAGCCCTGCTTCCCCTGCTCTGCAACACACCCCCTGCTAGAGCAAAAGGCAGGACCCTCAGAAAGGAGTGCACTGTGCTCCCAGCCCAGATGTCTCCCCACCACTGCCATGGGGAGGTCCATGAAGACCATGACAGGGTTCAAGCTAACATTGTGGAAATCTTCCCTCTCCTCCTTAGCCTCAGACCACTCTGTCTACAGAGGGTCATGGGACTGAGCAGGACCTTGTAGGTCGTTAGCTCCATCACCTGCTCTTTTCATTGTTCTGGCCAGAAAAGCGGTTTGATCCTACCTCCCTCCCCAGCTACCTGCATCAAGCTTTGCAGAGCGGGAGCCTCTACCGCCAGCCATGCCCTGATGGCAGCAGTGATCGCTGTGGGCTGGTGTCTCCTCTGGGAGGGACACAGCCAGCAGTGTCCTCGGAGGGGCAGTGGTTTCTTAGCAGGTGCCATAGCACCAGTTTCCGTTCAGAAATGTCATCTTGCGTGGCATCTGTGCAAGAGGGAAGCAGCGGAGCCAGCTCTGCAGCAGCGGCAGGGTCAGCTGGTGGACGTGGTCACGAGAGGGAGCTCTGCAGCTCCGCAGAAGGTGCTGGTGGGATGGTTTATGTAAGGGGAGTTCAGCAGGAGTGCATCTGCTGGCTGGATGCAGGCAGTGGTTACACAACGCCTGCCAGCAGCACACGCTGCATGGCTGGGCACATCCGAGGGGTGTCAGCACCCCGGGATCCCCCTGCAGCGTTGCACTCAGCAGCATCTGCCCCACTCCTGCCCACCCTGCTTGTATCCTTCCACCCCATCATTCACCCCACACTGGCCTGGGACCTGCCTTACTGCAGGGTGTCCTGCGTGGTTGCAGGATGCAACATGAGAGACCACTCAGCTCCTCTGCCGTGGGACAGATGCTCCTGGATGTGGGTATCTCGTTTTCTTTCAAAGACGTGGCACTGAGTTGTAGCCTTGCACAGGTTTCCCTCTGTCTTCTGTCCTTATCATCCCAGAGAATGAAATGTCCTTGCTCACAAAACCCAATCAGACAGGCAGGTATATGGCTGTCATCCCAGCAGAAAACCTGAGCTCAGAGGGGTCCCTCTGGTGCAGCTCAGAGCCCCACTAAATCCCTACCCAGGCAGAGCGCCCAGGTTCTGCCTAAGCACCAGAGCTCCTGTGGGTGCTGAGGGCTGAGAAATCATCCTTCTCTTCATCCCAGATGATGGATTCATCTCCTCAGCTGAGGTTTGGTCCCAATCTAATCTGCAACCCAAGTTTGCAGATACCATTTAGACACTGACATGTATCACACAGAGCAGAAATTCCCTGCTTGCTCTCCTTCCTTAGTGTCCTAGTGACACTGGAAATTATCACTTTCCATACAGATTCTAGTTTCAAAGCACCAGAGTAGGTTTTACTTCAAACAGGTGCAGTGGAGTCACTGGACACTTCCCTAAGCTGCTCAGCCCATGCTATCCAGGGTCCAGGACCAGGATATCCATGAGGAGAAGAAGGTTTTATGGAAATGACCAGTATTTCTTGCTCTCTGCTGGCTCATGCTGAGGACACAAATGGGGAGCTGATGTATAACCTGTCCCAGGGTTTGTGGGTTTTTGATCAAGTGGTCCATCTCCCTGATGTCTGCAGGCCTTTTGTTCCTTAGAGATGCAGAGGACATCCCTCAAGCTCCTTCAGTATCTAGGAAGCCCCAGGGGCTGTCTCTCAGAGGCTGAGAAACCCCAGTGACAGCTAATCTTCAGCAAAAGACCTCTCTTTTTAGGAGACTGTCCCTGTGGGATGCTTGCAGTCCTCAGCAATGGTGTGTCTGGAGTTTCCAAGCACTCATGCTTTGAGTAGCCTCACTGGGACAGGTACCAGCTACCCACGCTCCTCCCAGCTGTGTCCTGATCACCACCATTGGCTCACTGAGTGCTACAGTCCCTCTGTCTCTATTTGATTTCTCTGACCAGCCTTGTAATAAAGAGCTCTCTTTACAACCAAATGAGGTGGGACACACTGTGACCCGACCAGCACGTCCTCCACTCAATCTCTTCTCTGACTTTGTTCCCAAGCGATGAGGACGAGTTGAGGAAGTCGCTCTCGGAGCTGGTAGATGACAAATTCGGAGCCACAGCCAAGAAAGTGACAAGGATTGTTGACAGCAGCAACCCCTTCCTGGACATCCCCCAAGCGCTGAACGCAGTCACCTACAAGCATGGTGTCCTCACACGGAAAACCCATGCGGACATGGATGGGAAGAGAAGTATGTGTTAATGGGACGGGAGGAGATGTGCCCCAGGGAGTAGCAGAGCCTTGCCTTAGCCTTTTCCCAGGCTCTCCTGCATCAACTCACTACTTCCCAGGGAACACATGAGAGATCCCCAGATCCATGAGTGCCAAGGTACAGGGATAGGAGGGTCTTCTGAGGCATCAGGAGGCCTCAGTCCTCCAAAAAACCTAATTGTGCCTGTCCCACACAGGTAGACCTAGTCTTCTACCCTGTTCATGGGCATAACCCTGAATCCCACATTCTAAGCTGGTTCCACAGCAGGTGCCCATCTCAACTGCAACCTTGGTGTTGGTCTGGTTTTTGAAGCTCTGTTTCTGTTTGTATCCTGCCATGTGCTGGGAGCAGCAGCTGTGTGCTGCCTGGGCAGCAGGATGCATCACAGCTCTGCTGACAGCATACGGAATGACAGCAAAGGTAAAGGAAAATATATTTGGGAACTGAGCAGAGATTAATAAAACCTGGAATAACCCCTTTTGCTGATGATATGATTGGCTCAGTCACTGCAGTCTTGAGTAGAGATTACCACCAAAGACTACTGTTGCTTCCACCACTTTTGCAATAGCCCATGCTGGGCGGGGGGGGGGGCGGGGGCGGTGTGTCAGCTGTCTTGTGGTGATGTAGATGGTTCCCCTCTCCTCCTGCCCCTTTCCAGCTTCCAGCTTTCTGTCCCCAAGTCCATCAAGACAAGCTTGTGGTAATGCTCCTTAGTGAGTGGAGCAGAAGCTGCCTTGTCCAGGCTCTATCTGCCTAACTTACCTGAAGCAGAAGAGCTCAAGGAGTGTCTCTGCTCCTCAAGCACTTAGTCCGAGGAACATGAACCTGGGTTTGGAGGAGCAGGGGCTTCCTGCACATGTCCACTCTGCTCATCTCAGGTTTGACCTGCTTGTGTTCCTGCTGGAAGGCTGCATATCCCAGCCCATGTCTCTCAGCCATGTGTCCCCGGAGACAAGCAGCTCATAATCAATAGCTTGGAGGTGTATAATGTCTGGGCATCCATGCATGCTGGTGGTGGGTCAGGAGAAGGGTTCGTTTTGTCAGGAGTGTGGAGGTCAAACAGCACTGGCAGAAGCAGACATGTATAATTCAATGTTCTTCCTGTTTTAGCTCCCAGAGGAAGAAGAGGCTGGAAGAAATTTTATGCTGTGCTTAAAGGGACCGTCCTTTATTTACAAAAGGTAACTGTGGTGGACTATCCCATTTGATGTTTCATGTTGTCGTAAAAAGGAGACCCACAGATGCAAGTAGAGATGAATCCATGTACTAATGCATGCATGGACATCTACAGAGCTCCTCCAGAGACCAGTATACTGAACTGGAGGGTGCTGTCATCTTGGTGATGGTGTTCACGCTAAAGGCACTATTCACAGCCTCAGAAGAGGGCAATACAGGAATAAGTGTGAAAGAGGGAACACTGCAGAAATGTCCCAGCAAGTAGGAGTTGTTGGGGAGGATGAATGAACAGATGGCATAAGGAGTTGGTGAAATAAGGTGAGACACGCAATAGGAAGCTGAAGAGGCGAAGCATCAGACCAGTCTTATCCTGCCTATTGTTTTATTTGCTGGCACAGATCTGATTATGAGCAGCTTCGCTGAGTCTGGTATAGACCATGCTAAAAGTTTATCTTTTCCATCAGGACCTTGCTGAACTGGGTCCATCCATGGGTTGCCAAGTGACACTCTCTTCATCTCTGTTCATTTTGTAGCAGCCTTTAGTCAATGCAAGTGTAAATCTCAGGTCTTCACTGGAGGCAATGTCACCATGGATGAGCTTCCTTGCATGCTATAGCATTCCTATCTCTGCCTTTTGAGACACTTGGATGCTAGGAGTATTTCCATGAATAGTCTTTTCTGTGGGAAAATCCAAGAAGCCTGGATAGGGGCTCACTTGAATGTCAGTGTGAGCCAGCCGGGGATGCCAAATGTCTGTTCATCATGCATGGCATAACCCACTGAACTAAGACTGAACTACCTTAGTAGGTAGCTCATCCTATGCAGTAACCCATTGAACTCACCTTGCTGGAACAGCACTCCCTGTGGGTAGATGTTCCTAGGCATTGCAGCATTATCTCCAGAGCAATGAGAGTAAACAAACATTGGATTATATAAGGAAGGCAGAAAGATCCTCAGGGCAGCATGGAATTATGACTCAGAGCTCGTAGCACACCCCAGTGGTTCTCATGTTTTGCCAGATCCTATGGCACATGTCACAAAGCCAACAGACGTCTGGCAGCAGGCAGTTGTAATTTACAGTATGGGCCGCTCTCAGCCAAGTGGTGTTTTTACAGCCTTGCCACTGTCTCCTGCAGCGGGGGGAAGCTGCAGCATACAGGAGAGCCCAGATTTTCTCCATCTCTCAAAGCATGGCGTTCTTCAACTCAGGAGCACTCTTCTTACATCTCAGTCTCTTGTCTTGTTACAAGCCTCCACATGGAGTCCACCAAAGAGGTCCTCATTCTGACCATGAGGATTTACCATAAACATTTATGACAGTTTTTCGGGGGGTGGAATGCAATTTCATCAAAATCACAGGAACCATTTAGAACTAAAGGAATTGTTCACCAAGACCCATGTCTCTTGGGATGTGTCTGTTGAGGGGGTATAGTCAGAATGAAATACACTTTCAGGACAGGATTTTCTTCCCTTGCTGTTTACTTCAGTTTACTGAAGGTTTTCTTGACTGCTTGGACAGCAGTAGAAAGAGCCATGAAGCCAACACTGAATGTCATTGTTGCCGATGGGGCAGAGGGGTTGGGCTTCCTTTGCTGTGCAAGGCTAGGAGCGTGACCATCCAGACTGTTGTATTAACACAGTTCCTTATGTTAGTACTAGGTTTAAAGTTTAAAAAGAGAGTGAGGATGAGACTGACATGTCAGTTAGAAGACCAAAATTCTTATCTAGATGACCTTTGCATTCAGAGATTGAGGGCTTTCTTGATTGAGGGCAAGGACTCAAGAAGCAGAACACATGAGGTATGGCTGGATTATGAAACTGTCTGATAAATAACAGCCATGACTGATATGTAATGAGCAGTCAGGGGTGCCCCAAGGAAGTACAATTTGGAACAACAACAATTAACCTGATGAATATTTGGACAAAGGATTTGGGCAAAGAGAGGTTTCTTAGTCTTGAGATGCTGCCAGACTATATGATCCCCTTCAAAGGATTCCTTGGGCTGGGCTGTAGACAGTGTCTATCAGGCTGGCAGAGACAGGGAAGAAGCATGAGACCATGAAGACAAAGTCCTTGCCCTGCCACTTCCAAGCATTCCCAGAACCACAAGAGGACGTTAAGCATCCACCTGCCCTGTGGATTCTTAGTGCAATTTCTTGCCTATGGAGTGGTTTGCAGAACAAGAGTTGCACAATGCGGGAAGGAAAAGTGTGCCAATCTCACAAGCTCTCAGTGGAAGTTGCCTGTAAATAAACACGAGTAGAACATAGCTTTATCACAAATCACTGGGAAAAGCTTTTCTGATGTGAAGATAGAGGAGGAAGTACCTGCTTCCAGACCCACCTGAGGCCATGGAGCACAGGTTCAGCCTATTCCAGTTTTTTGCTCGGACCAAACTAAGGATCTAAGCTTTAACAGGAAATTCATAAAAGTTTAATAGGAAGCTCTTCTCAGTTTGGTTTTGGGGAGCAAGTTGAGTAGAAATAAGAGAGAGAGGGGAGAAGGGCCTGGGGTGATAAATGTATAGAAGGAAGGAATGGGCAGATGCAAAGAGAGGTGGACATAAAATAGGCAGAAGAGTGGGTGGGTGGACAGGTATAAGTTTGTTTGAAGCAATTCAGGCAGCAGCCATAAACGTGCTGATGGGGAGATGTCAGATGTCACTGACTCGCCAGTGTTAATTGCTGGATTAGCGTGTTCTAGCATAGCCTGTTGAAGCAATTGCTTGATCCCCTAAAGGGATGCAGCACAATCTGGGGGAAGAAATGCAGGGAGCAGGGCGCACCTCTCCTGGGCTCTAATCTGCACTGGGCACTGACTCACCCCATGGCCTTTGGCAGCTTACTTCACCTTTGTGAAATGGGGATAATAACCCTTAATCACCACACATAGAGGGGTATTGAGAGGCATGATGGAGGGCTATAAAGCATGAAGTGCTTTTATATGGAAGTACTGGAAAGGGTACAGGTCTTCCAGCCCCAAACCATGAAGTTGTTCCCACTGCAGGCCCGAGCCACAGATGCTGTCCCATGCAGGCAGGCCGTTGACATGGTAGTGCTACTTCGAGAGCCAGTTTCATGACCAGACTGAAAAGGTCGCCGTGGTTGGTTTTCCTCATTATATGGTTTGTTTAAGGTGGTAGATGTGAGCTGAGGAAAAGGAAAAGGAGGAAAACCCACGCACAAGCCAGAGCATGAGAAATCTCTAATTCCATGTACATTCCAATCACTGCCCAGGGCTAGTGTTGAGTAGTGCTGAGTACAGAGGAGGGGGCAGCAGGACCAGGACACTGGGCTCTCTCTCACCCTATCCAGGTTCCCTATGGAGGCAGGTGCAAAAGATAGGCACATTTTATTGACAAAACAAGTTCTAAGCTGGGGAATTCATATTAGTTATGGATCTCCCACTACTCACTTGCAGGAGTGGGCAAAAGGGGAGAGCCGGCATGAGAAAAGTGAACTGAAGCCACCATGGAGGACTGCCATGGCAGAAACTAATCCCAGGAAAAGGGGGTGGTCATGCATGTTTTAAGCAGAGCCTTTGTGAAGGCAGGAGAGGCACATGAATGCAGTCTGTCCGCACCATCAACATTAAAAGCTGAAAGAGAATGAGATTAATTTAGAGGGATTCCGAAACAAAGCTTCCACATCTGGGCTCAATTCCTGCATAAGATATCACCAAAACAGACCCTGAAAATTGCTGCGTCTATGGGGAAATAAACATGTCACCATTCAAGGCCTGGGGGCTAAGGGTAACTGGAATGGTGTGGCACAGCATACCTTGCCTGTTTCCTAGTTAGAAGTATCTGTGTGAAGAGCGTAGGACATGTAAGAGAGAGATTCAGCATCCCTGTGATACCAGCTTAACTTCTTTGCCAGCAATTCTATGGCAGGATAATAGCACCAAGAAAAAGTTGAGTGAGGTTAGCGGTACTATAGCGTGGACAAGACATTGCCTGAAGTTACTCCAAATGTGATACTGCCTATGTTTCAGTATGAATTGGTTTATTTGAGATTTAATCCCTTCACTGAAAGCATGCGAGTTACTGTTATGGTTTTGGACATGTCTCTTCCTCAGCAGCAGTTTGTGCATGCACTTAAACTGACATCAAAGCCCAGAAAGGGAGTGAGCAAAATGTAAAGAAGCTGCTCGAGGCTTCGGAGCAGAGCTGACATGCTTTGCTGGAGGGCATGGGATTATTCTCCAGGGAAAGGCTACATGGTGGAGCCTACACTACAGTGTCAGTGCTGAGCGCTGTGGTGGGCTCCAGCTGTGTGTGTGAGGCATTGTGCAGTATTGGAGCTGTGTGGGGAGGGTACTGTTTAAGAGCACAGAGAGGTCTCCTAGCAGCAACAGCCATACATAGAATTACGACTATTGCAGCACAGGCATAAAGTGCATAATTGAGCCTCCAGCATCATGTCCTCCTGCAAACACAGCCTGTTTCCATGAGCAGGGAGGCAGAAGGCAGAAAAACCTGCTTGATTCAGCCTTATGCAGGTTTACTAGGCCAAGTGTTAGAAAAAAGAAGATTTGGCTTTTCCTTACATCTACATTGATGTCTCTAAGCCTGTCTCAGCAGCCACCCTTTCTCTGCAGGAAATCCGTGGCTTTTCTTTGGGGTTCACTCTTAAGAAGGCAGTTTCTTGAGCCAGGAGCCCATACCAGACATGTCTGACCTCTGGGTCCCATGCCATTTCTTTGCACATGGGCAAGTATCATGTGCTAGTGAATGCAGTATGGCAACCACACCAAGCATCTGGGATGATTGCTTCTAAAAGGGAAGGAAGAAAAGGCTTCAGAAAATTCTCATCAGAAACAAGGATCTGGGTGAGCCACATCCATGGGCTAGGGAGTGCTGGTTCCTGGTGCTCTGAAGAGCAGCAGGGAGGAGATCTTTCTGGCCAGAGAACAGCCTTACTGCCCAGGGCTGGCAAACAGGAAACTGTAGCACTACTTTTCCCTGGATTTGTACCAGCAGGACACAGGGAAAAAAGCATCTTTTCACAGATCTGCAGAATAGAGCAAGGCCTAGCTTGAAAGCTAAGGAAGGGCTGAGACACAATAGACTGTCACCATTGGACAGAGACATCCCTGTGCTGACAGCCAAGGACAGCCAAGAGAAGCAAAACATAAGAGCGAATTAGTCTTGTAGGTTTGCACCGTAATCAGTGGGGCAAGCCAGGCTCATCCCCCAACCTGCACAGAGGTGCACTGGCTTCAGACCTGCCTGAGATGATGCAGAACCCAAAGCCAGATGCTCTACCACACAGCTGCAGCACTGGGGCAGGTCGCTGATACGGGCTCTGCATTGTGGGAAGCTCTGCAGGAACCTTCCCCCCAAAGCCTCAGGCATGTGCTGTGTTAGAGAGAGCTATTGATAATTACATTTAAAAGTTTCATCTCCTTCTTCACATCTTCCCAGTGAACTTAATGACAGAAGAATTTGCCAGATGTTAATTATTATCATTATCAGCTCCTCGCAGTTATGGTACAAAGCAGCGCTTTTCCTGCTCTTGGCACTCTGTGATTATAACACACAGAGAAAAGCAGGTTCATTAAAGTAGCCCACAAATGGTAGTGTTGTCATTACCCAATTAACGTTCCTCTCCGCAGGATGAATACAAACCTGACAAAGACCTCTCTGAAGTGGATCTGAAAAATGCCATCCGTGTGCACCACGCCTTAGCCACCAAAGCCTCTGACTACAGCAAGAAGTCCAACGTGCTCAAGCTGAAGACAGCTGACTGGAGAGTCTTCCTCTTCCAGGCCCCGTAAGTACCAGCTCTTCCTACAGAACCTGGATGGGCAGCCTGACCTCCAGACTCCCTCCCACCTGGCCAGATCAACACATGCATTAGGGGACAAATCTGTGGGGAAGAAGGTGCTGAGCAGGAGAGATGAAGGTGAGGTCTGTAAGGTTGTGCAAAGGGCTTGTTCATAGTTTCTACTTGTTGCTCTTGACAGCTTGTTTGTCAGTCCTGGAGGTCCTTTCTCATGTGTCACCAAGCTATGCTGAGCAGGATGGGCTGGGATGTAAAGGGCCGAGTAAATGACTCCCCTTGCCTAACTTCTGTTGTCAGTCTGTGGAAGGGAGAAAATCTACATGGTGCACTGAACTAAGGAGCTGATGGTTCCTTTTGTCAGCTTTTGATGGGGAAGCTGTCTAAAGCTCGTTAAAGGAGTCTCCCCAGACAGGTTGTATCTTTTTCTTCTTTAGTCCATTGCAGAGGACAGTTGCTCTGCTAGGAAGTGTCAAGTGTGGTTGAGTTATCTTCTGCCTGATGTTTGTTTTTTGTCTCATACTGAGATAGGTGACATTGCCTGGAAGTCGGGCTGAGGTACTAATGTCAAGCTAGAGCTTGACATCTGGGTTTGTGCAGTGTAAGCCCACTGGAGGGCTGGAGGAGCAGTGCCTGAACACATCTGATGAGGGATCCTGGGCAGGGTCCCACAAATGACACAAACGAGGGGTCCACGCTGCTCTGTGGGACCTCTGCTATGTGGCTCTAACTCTCCAAAGAGCAGGGTGTCCTTGGTCATGGACACCATGCTCCCCATGCTCTCCCCAGCTCCTCAGGAAATGCAATCAGTTGAGGAGGAAGGCAGGCCCCTTCGAGAAACCCACAACAGCCCTGAAATCATTTGGGCACTGTAGAGGAGCCAATTAGCCAGTGCCTTCCTCTGTTCACAACCCAGGCTGGCACAGGAATGCCTTCACTGCAAGGCTAACAATGGCACTCCTGAAAGCAGGTGGAGCTCCAGGGCTGTTCTGAGCTGGCTGGTGGTGGGTCAGGAGCATTTACAAAATCCCCCTCTCTTCTCCCCTCCTCCATGAACAGAAGTAAGGAAGAAATGCTCTCCTGGATCCTGAGAATCAACCTTGTTGCTGCCATTTTCTCTGCCCCAGCCTTCCCAGCTGCTATCTGCTCCATGAAGAAGTTCTGCCGCCCACTCCTGCCTTCATCCATGACCAAGCTGTGCCAGGTAAGGTGTGAGAGAAGGAGTGATGGAAGGGTGCCCACAGCCCTTCGGCACACAGCTCAGTCTGTGCCTGTCTGCAGCATCTCCAGCTCCTGCCTGATTCAGGTGCTCAGGGCAGGAACAGGGAAGTGGAGTGGGCAATTTGGACAGACCATGACAAATCCTGGTGTCTGGCCAATGCTTCCAATGCCATGGCTATAGAGCAGCCCTATGCATACACGCATACCTGTATGGCTCTTGATTCCTGCTTGTTTATTACTCTTTGCCCACCATATCCTAACACCTTTCTGTTGCTGGAGTTGATGCAGCTGGTACTGCTCAGCCCGACAGCTGGTTTTATAGCCCTGGTTTATTTTGGATGGCATCTGCCATGCAAAGAGTAGCTTTTGTTTGCACTGTCCAAGGAAAGCCCAGCTTGCCTTAGCACCTCCAGAAAGTAGGAACACACTGTCACTGGTCCCCAGCAAAAGGGGGGACAGCCTGAAATGTCAAGGCAGAGGCACAGCTCCTATTTGCTAAACCAGATGTGGCCAGATGCTGCCTTTCTCAGAGTCCAGTCCACTTTTACCTGCAAAAAGAGCAGAACGAGCAGCTCTTGGGACACTGCTGGTTCTGCCTGGATGCAGAGCAATTCATGTTTACGATGCTAAAGAAACCCAGGTTCCAGAGAGAGCCACTCTTGGCACTTGCACCTGAGGTTTGATCTCACTCAAATACCTGTGTTTCAGCTGCTCCTTACCAGATAAATTTGCAAATGTACTGCACACCTTTGGCTCCACAGTGCGGTAGCTGAGCTTCTGTCCTTGCAGAGACAGATCCCACATCAATAGGCAGGCGGTGCACTTGGGTGTTGCTCTCGTGTTTTAATACCTGACACGCTTCTCTCGGCAGGAGGAACAGCTGAGGTCTCATGAAAATAAAATGAAGCAGATTGCAGATGAATTAGCAGAGCATAAATTACATCCTGTAGAGAAGAGCCTTAAGTCAAAGGAGGCTGAGGAATACAGACTCAAAGAACATTACCTAATATTCGAGGTAAAGGAACTTTCATCTTTTCTGTGATAAATGGTATCTTGACTGATTGAGGAGAACTAAGAACTCCGGAGTGGATGCTGTGAAAGGATGGAGAAGGATGAGGGCTCACAAGCTGGATGGGTGTCTTGGGGCAGCAGCAAGCCTCCCTGTTTTGCACTGCAGCTAAAAAAAGAAATAACAGACATTTTCTACCCTCTGTCATTTCTAACCAGAGGAGAGGGAAACTGATGAGAGAAAGAAAATCTTCCTTTACTGTGTGAAACTTGACATTTCCTCAGGTCCCAAGTAAGAAAGTGGTTCAGTTCTCAGTGTGAATCAGTCTTTTTCAGCAGCATTAATGAAAAGCTCAGGGAATCCCTGGGAGAATTAATCTTGGTTTGCTGCAATCATTTCTGTAAATAAAGCCAAACCCAGCATTACAGCTGATTGCCCTCCCTTTGAGGATGCTTGTGGCTATGTTGAGACTCTGAGATGTTTAAGAAGCATTTAAATGGGGGAGAAATGGGATATTTTGTTCCAGTGTGAGCTGAGCAGAAGGTATGATTCCTGACACATAGATGTCAGTGGGAAGGGACTTCTGGAAGCCTCTAATCCTACTTCCAGCAGCAGCTTAGATTACTCCCGCTATTAGGTCAGGCTGAGTGTTCCACCTCCCTCATACCAGGGCTGTACCACTGTTTTGTATAACACCCAGCTTAACTCTCCAAAGACAGTTTCTGGCTGCTGGTTCCCTTGTCTTAGTAGCAGTCTTTCAAATAGTTGCTTGTTGCTGTCTCATATTTTACAGACATCTTGTTTTGAAAGCCTGCAGAGCAGTCTCCATCTGAGCTGCCTTTTCAGTCTGCAAGGAGAAGCTGGCATTTCCACAGCATAATTCATCTCATCTCTCTTATGAGTTGTGCTCTAGAAATGCTTGTTTCTCTGTGCAGACAAAGAACTGAGTATAGACTGCCTCAGAGAGGTTAGGGGAAAGAGGAGTGTTATACAAGTCTATGAAAAGAGGTCCCATCTTGCCTTGGAATGAAGATGAGATACCTCCCTTTGTGTGTGCTCCGTGAAGAGCAGTGGGACACAACTCATCAGTAATAAGTGGATCACTAGATGGAAACAATGGCAAGCAGAAGTATTTGAATCAATTGAGGGGAGCTCCTAAATAAGGAAGGAGCAGATCTGTTAATTTCATTTTGGCACCAGTATCTACCTTATACAATCAGAGTGGCAGTCAAGACCCCTAAAAGCAACTGGAGAGGCTTGCGTGATCTTCCTCGTTCTCCTCAACCATCTCAGTGATGTGTTGATCCCTCTTTGCAGGCTTTTCATAGACCAGGCACTGTGCTGTGGTTGAACACTACTTGTTGTGTGTGAATAATGGGATCCTGATGATACAGGATGGGTTTTCCTACAGTAGGACATGCACTGCATTAGCTTTTCACATATGTCATAGCTTGTCCCTGTTCCCAGGCTTTCTGTACCCTCTTTCCCTGCAGAAGAGCCGCTATGAGACATACATCAACCTGCTGTGCATGAAGATAAAAGTCGGAACAGATGACCTGGAGAGAATTGAAACCAGTTTCTTTAAGGTGGAAGCTGACGACATTGCTTTGAGGAAGACACATTCTAGCCCTTCCTTGAGCCAAGGACACATGTCTATCAGCTGTAAGGTGGAAAAGGACATTTTAGAGCAGAACACTTAACAAGGAACACGTGCACAGTGGGATGAACCGGCAATGCTTTGCTCCTGGAACAGATTGATGAGCACAATTTTACCTAGGAAATTACATGAGCAAAACCGTAGACATGTATGACACGGTGATTGCTCTAGTGAAAGAAATCAAAGAAGCTTTAGTTGACACTCTGGCAATGCTCTGGCATTTCAGCATCATAGACACACCATCTCTTCCTCATCTCCAACAGCACTAGTGGCTTTTATTTCCCTCCTACCACAGCCTGTACAACAAATGGATATGCTGGTTCTCTAAGGGCCAGGTTGCTCTTTTCTCCACCAGCACTCTCTCTCCTCCTCCTCCTCCTCCTCCTCCTCTCCCTGGAGTCCCCTTCAGTTCATGTCCACAGCTCTCAGCAGTGCAGGAAACGGAGCTGAGTTGTTGGTCTGTGGCACCAGCAGCACCCCCAGAGAAGGGCACAGCGTGGTGGGGAGCAGGTCCCTCCCATGAGAGGAGCACCGGTCAGTGGGGTGACAGCACGGGTGTCATGAACCCCTCACTGACCAAGTGAGAGGCGTCTTCAGCACAGTGTGTGGACGCATCATCTGCCCATGGCAGGAGAGGCCTGAAGTGCCCTCTGTCATCTTATCTTTTTTTTTATATATATATATATATAAATATATATAT